>CAJNIZ010032291.1:0-58394 GCA_905231905.1 Symbiodinium pilosum | reverse complement strand
CCCCCCCCCCCCCCCCGGGGCTTGAGCCAAACGCCAAAGCCGTTTTCGGACGAGATGAAGGCCCACCCTTCCCCAATTCCTGTCGCATGCCGTTGGCCATGGAAGGAGAGCCGGTGCGATGACAAAGGCAGAGAAACAGTGGTAGATGCAGACAAAGACTTTCGACTCATGAATCGTGCGAACTCGCTTCAGCTTGATGTCAATGCAGGCAGCACCTTTCAGACTGCTGCAGAAAGAACCGATATGGCAACAAGTCCGTCTGCTGAAATTCAATGCTGCAATTTTTGAATGCGATGAATCGCGGTGGGGGCAGAGAACCCCGAATCAACCTTCAACTCGCCTTGGAGCGGTATCGTGTACGGGTGCGCTCCAGAAGCACACGCCAGAACCCGCTGCTGGCGCAGTGGGGGGCAAGCAGACTGGGAAAGGGTTTTTGTAGCCGACCCACTGCCGGGGCACCAGAAGAACCNNNCTGGGCTGTTTTGAAACAGGGGCGGGAACCAAAGCATGTTTTTCATACGATGTTGGGAACCGGTGAAAGAGCAAAGAGCAATAGAACTAGAACGAGAGGAAGGCCGAGCCGATCACGAAGAGAACAGGCGGAGGAAGAGTGAAGTCCAGCAACAAGAACAACTGAGTTTTCTCAGATGTACAGAGTAAACAAAGGTGTAGAACAAACAAGCCGCGCAAAGTACAATAATGTAAAGAGCCGGTTGTCATGCAGTTTCCTCGACGTATTCCACTTGTGATAGCTGGTCGGTTTGCTTGATTGTAGTGCCGCGGCAAGTCCTCCGAACTGCACTGTCCTGGAACAGCAGAATCTACAAGGACAACAGTAGCCATTCTCAGAGGAGCTGCCAGTACGTGATTACGGTGTTCTAGCCCCTACTACTGGTTTAATTGTGTTTTCACCAAAGCTGGTGGAACCTCTGGCAACTAACTGGGTGCTGCACCTCAACACTGGAACCATTGAGTCTGTCCTTATCTGACTGGCGGTTATTTTGTCGCTCGGTTTATCATCTTCTTTGACTACGAGTCGTTTAAGGAACCAGCCCCAAAACACGTTGCACTGCACTCCATTAGAACCATGACGAACTGGGAAGCCTTAGGGCGGGTGGGGGCAGCTAGCACTCCCGTATTGGCTGTGAGAAGAAGAGAGAGATATGGGGAGGACATAAGGCAGTGTCTGACCGAATATGGCTAGTGCCCGGGGCCTCAGCGGTTGGACTCGTGCCCGAGGAGCATCCCGACTCGGAGCGTTGCTCCAGCGTCTCCCGGGGGGGGGGGGGGGGNNCGGGGGGGTCGCCCGCAGAAGAAGAAGAAGGGATTGAGATTGGAATGAGGGCGAATCAGAATGAGGGAGGCTTCAATGAAGCCTTGCGTTGGAGGAGATGTCAGAGGGTACCAAGCAGTCACCCTGGTTAAGCCCTCTCATGGGATGCTGTTGCTAGTCGCCTCTGACTCTACTTCGTACCTTGAGGCGTTGAGTTTGAAAGTTCCGAGATGTAGACTGAGGTGCTTTAAAGAGTCCCAGGCTGAGAACCGCCACAAGAGACACCAAACAGTTTGAGTTCGAGAGCCCCAAGCCCAAGTATGTTTGATTTTCGTTTAGCCGATCTGCTGTTTGGCCTGGGGAGCAATGTCATTGCACTCCTTATTACGACGGTTTCTTTCTTTTGTTCGCTTCCCGAATCACCGCAAGTGTCATAAAACTAACGTTTGACAACCTACGAGGCACTGTGGGGTGCGGGGGCTCAAGCCCACCCCTGCGTTGCAAGCAAAGCGCGAGAGAGGGAGAGCGAGCAGGAGAGTTTTTGTACCTCAGAAGCCAAAAAACGAGAGAGTCATTCGCCCGCAGATCAAGGTTGAATTTCCTCCTGGATGAGGCCACCTCAGACGCCGCCTTCATCATTGATAACACGCAACTCAGTCTTCAACAGTGACAGTGCAGGATTTGGACATGCTTCGTTATCAAAGGGGAAGGAAGAGCTTCGGGACTTGAGAGTTCAAGCTTGTGTCACTTGACTGCACGGCTTCCGACTAGTGCACCCAAAGCTCTGACTGTGTGAAGTCAAGCAGGAAGGTCTTACACAACGAGTGCTGTTGGATCCAGATTGGTGTGGGCCATCCCGAGCAAAACGGGGACACGCTGTACTGTACCCGAACGTGCTCAAAGAAATTGGGAAGCCCGGGGGATCCTTTCGTTTTTCGATGTTTTTAGTAAAGTCAACAGGAGAAGGGGGATCATTCAGGTTTTTGTAAAGACTAAGCAGGAAAATATCAATGAGAGGGAAGGAAGGGGAGTAGTTCAGTTTAGATTCGTAGAGACTAGGCATTGCTGGGAGTGTGCTAGACTACCTCCATTGGAGGTTGATGATGGAATAGGCACAGAAATCCATGGTGTCTGGTAACGTCAGATTCCAGGCATGTTTGAATGCCTCGCATTACAAAGGGTGGTTTTCCGGCCTCACGATCTCACCATAAAACCTTCCCCTCACTTTTTGGGGGCAGCGCTTTACTTTGTTAGGCCACCACAAACTGAACAGGCGGTATCTATTACTTTGGAAGAACCTCACTGTAAATGCGGCGCCGGCGCACTGATCAGGCTTCAACGAATGAACCATTGGTTCTTGAACACGCCAACCTCTTGAATTCTAAGACCAGCCTGAAGAAGTTTTTACGTGCTTGGCAAGGTGCTTTTTAGTTCTGACAGTGCCTCTCACTGGTCTTGGATTACGCAAAGGTTGGTTTGACCTTTGTCAAGTTTTTTGGTTTCGGAGCTGCCTTTTCATTCTGCTCTTGCGCTGACGGACACTTCCAGCTGGCCTTTCAGAAGCGTTCCGATGCTCCAAGCTTCAAAGCCTCGGATAATTATGACTGAGCCCAAGATGCAGGTCTACTGATGATGCTGGCATGCACAGAAGATCTCTGACTAAGATAATACCAGGACAAATGGTTAGCCACACGACAAGTAATCTACGCAGGCATGACAAAACAACTGTGCATTCCAAATGGGAGATCCCGATCAACGACAAGATACTGATGATGAGAACGAGAGCTTTCAAGTGACTGCTTCACCAAGTTGAAGTTCTACGTACTTCCTGCAGTGGTGTGGTGCTCCCCCCACAGGCGTCTGCCAGTCCACCGTGCAGTGCTTCGGCGCTTTGCGCCAATGCTGGCGAAGGTTGTCGCAGAGAAGACCGTGGTACCGCTGAGCTGTTCCTGCATTAATGTTCATTGCGCTCCTCGTTGTCCTTGAATGCTCTTTGATGTCTGTCAGGATTTGGGATCACCCTTTGAACTCGTCATTGCATCTGCCATCACGAGTACTGGTAAGGTGTAGGACCCCCTTGCTACTTGTTGAGGACTCCTGTTGTGAATACGGGGTAGTCTGACGGACCTACATTGTCGCAATCGTGGCGGACAAGCTCAGGAACGCCAAGGGTGTATCAGTTCGATCGGTGTGCCTTGGCGGACTTGAAGTTCATTCCCGCAATCTATTCTTAACAGGCAGTGGCGGAGCAAACCATGCAGGGTGCGAGTGCAGATTCAGCCCAGTACCCGTAGAGTTCCCGCAAGATGTACAGTGCCAGCGGTGCCAACATTGCACGACAAGCTCTTGAGCAGATCTGCGCTACAAAGCCCCAAGTAGTCGACACTGGCAGCCACATTGGGCCGTGCTATATGTGTGGCCTAAGCCTGCCCCTACACAATCAGACATTCAGCGAGGGTGCACACAGTGGCGTCTCGAAGAGAATGTTGGCAGTGCTAAAATGAGTGTATAGGGGCAGCCAACACTGAGAGGCCATGGTTGAGATGGTCCTTGAAAGAAATCTTGGTCAGAGGCGTGTCCTGGCACAAAGAACCCCGTAAAGATGGCAATCTCCAACAAAAGAGAATATGTGAATGGGTACGAACCTTCACCAAGGCAACTGCTCCTACAGCATGTCTATGCCCGCTTCATGGATCCAGTCAGCTCAACAGAGGCAACCTGGGGTTGGAAATCGCAAGGGCCTATGTCTGCAGCAGTTGAACGGTTTGCATTCAAAGCCAAGAGGGAGCCAGAATTTTTGTGCAAAGTCAGCATAGCGTGTGGAAGCGAAGTAGGGATGTGCGCGTACGTGCCAGTGGGAGCTCTATGTGCAGCTTGCTGTGTGCATCTCCTGATCCGCATGCCAGGCAGAGATGCTGCTGAAACTGGCGCATGACTTTCAGCTGACTCCGCTTGTGCAGCTCTGCCAGGAGAGCATCGCATCTGGCCTGGGAAATGCGTGAGTTTGTTGTTGCACTCTACACAGCTAGCCCTGAGATGCGAATGTGCAAAGACAAGCGAGCAGGGTCTTGGTTCTTTCAATGGCCCCTCCCTCCACATCGTCCTTCTTAGCTCTCCACTTCGCTCCAAGTTCAGGTGATTGACGCAAGCAACGTGCGAGAGCTTCTGGACTATGCCTCGCGTGCAACGCCGCCCCTGGAGACTCTGAACCAGATGCTTGAGCGCACAGATTTGCTCCAGGCCGCCCCGGCTTAGAACCCCAAAGTGACGAGTCCTGTTTCCAAAGAGTGAAGTTTGATGCGTGAGAATGCTTGGTCCAATTTCTTGCCTGCAAGAGCCAGGGTAGACCTCCACACTAAACTTCACTAAGCTAGGAAGCCAAAAGGTTCACACCTAGGAATCTAGGAGTTGGGCGAGCCTCAGCGTCTTTCACGAGGCGCTCTTTTTCCTGACTCACTTTCAGTACAGGCTGGCTCCAGCCTAGCCAATGGCCCTCGTACTGTCGCAGATGCGCATGTTGTCGATGTGCGCCACAGTTCCCAGGAAGTGCTACGAGTTCTGGACTTCCCATCCCGAGCACTTGAGCTTTATGAAGAGCCCGGTCAGAGACCGCATTTTGGAAAGCACTTGGTTGGTTGAAGGCTTCCTGAATTTGCCGGAGACCTGCGCTTGAACAATTTTAGTCTTACGAGCAATCCCTTGCCCAGGAATCTGATAAATTTGGTGTATGGTCCTGAGACCACAGCATGTAGGCACCGATGCGAGAAAGGCACAAGCCATTAAGCACCAGATATGTACCCTGATGCCCTGATGATCTTCTGGCAGAGCTGTTTGAATAGGCTTTTTCCTCCTTGTTTGCAAAGCCTTGCCGCTGCGCTAATCTGCTTGCTCATGAAATCCTTTGACTTGCGTAAAGCCAGCTAAGCCAACGCTTCCAGTATCATCTGCGAGCGTCTAGCCTTCGAAGTGTTGATTCTTCCCGTGAACGTTGCTGCAGGCCTGCCGTCCAGTTTGCCCTCAGCCAGCTCGCCAGAGCTTCGCGCCGCAACTGAAGCGGAGGCTAGCGTCAGAAGTTGATGATGAAGTTGCTAAAGCTCGAAAATGTTTGCCAAGGTAGTTGAGAACCACAAAACCCAAATCCAGCTAGTTTGATTAGGCACGAAGCAACTCAAGTCATAGTCGCCAGAAGAGGTTCATTCGGATAGCGGTGGTAGTTGTAGCAGTAGGACGCCTAATTTCTGTGACATTGTTACAGAGTGCAGGAAATCTGAAGTCCTATCTTCTAGTGGAGATGCAGAGGGCAGTCCATCTTGCATGCTGGTATGTGGCAAGCAAGGTCAGCGGTTTGGTTGATGTGCTGCAGCGGTGCAGCGCCTAACATACGAAAGTTGCGTGTGCAGCTGAAAGGAACATGGTCACTAACTTTGACTAGGCGCGAATCTTGGACTGATTGCGCGAAAATAACAACATCCGCCAAGCTTTAGTCTAACGAAGCGAACCTTGCCGCTGCTACTTTCTCTAGATTTCTCTAGTAACCTGATCTACTATTCTTGGATATTACCACTGCATCTTCTACATCTGACGACCACGACAGCGTTTTTGAGGTGCATTTTTCTCCGCTAGACTGGGGCTTCGCACAAGTTTCTATGAAAGTCTCCTCATAATTTTTGGTGTGATAATTTTTCGGGCTTGGAGGAAAACAGAAGAAACTGGCTCCATCCCTCCAGCTTTCAATGCCGCAATCGTTTGAAACTGGGCTCGCTCCACTACGCGCGACTAATCCAAGGGTTAGAGGTTAGAGGAGCGTCTTCAAATTCAGGCTTGCCGATTAGTTAACGGTTTGTGCCATCAGTCCAAGACTTAGAGGAAGTTTTGTTCATTCAGGCTCGCCCCAATAGTCCAGGGTACACCCAACCCACTAGTTCAGGGGTACCTGCAACCGACTCTCAGATCTCCTGGGCTGCCCGCAATGAGCTCCATGGTCGCCCGCCCCACCTAACACACAACGGTGACCTTGCTTGCCACCATTGCTCCCTTTCACTTGGGGCCGTCTTGATGTCTAACGTTTCTTGGAGCCGAGATGCAATGATTTTTTCCGGCACCCTACACCGCTTGCTTTGGCATACGCACCTCCTGAAATGCTCCAGACTTTGACAGGAAGCAAGATGAACGCGCTAAAAAAAGGCAGGATTTCGTTTCAATAAATACCAAGAGATGCCCTGCAAAATACGATGAGAAGTGGAGAGAGTGCTGCAACTGAAAGCAGCTGTAAACTGTAAACAAAGTACTGTCACCGTGAAATTAGATTGAATTAGGACGTGGTGTTTCATGTGCAGGGCCTTCTTCTGGCTAAGAGGTATTGAGTGGTGGATCCACGTGAATTTGGCCTTTTTTCAGTGCTCTTGGCCAGTTTGCTTTCAACATCTTCCGCGAATTTTCAACTTAATATGGAAAGAACTATTTGCAAAGCCAAGAAAATGTACCGTCACGAATGCCCATGGAGCCTGCGCCTCCTCCTCCTCCTACTACTACTGCTACTACTAGTCTACTACTACTGCTGCTCCTACTGCCACTCCTACTGCCACTCCTCCTCCTCCTAATACCACTACTACTACTACTACTACTACTACTTTGACTACTACTACTACTACTACTATTAGTACTACTACTACTACTACTACGACTACTACTACTACTACTACGACGACTACTACTACGACTACTACTACTACTACTACTACTACTACTACTAAGCGCCCCCCCTCCGAACAAACTTTGTTTCCCCAACTGCGCATGTTGAAACCAGGAAAAAACTGAGGAAATACTGGCTTTGTGGAATGCTAAAAGGCTTCGCGCTTTCGTAATGCGTGGGTATGCCCGGAGGGGGGAGTTGGGGCATAGTGACGTAAATTTGAAGAGCACGCATGCAACAAATATTTGCATTTACAACATTTTTCATGATTTTGCGTGGGTGAGGCACGTTCCACCACTGCTCTCTTCCTTTTAGGCTCTTGACAGCCCACCCCTGACATTTAAGCGAACATAGTTGGTAGGGGGTGGGGGCAGCTGCTACTACTACTACTACTACTTCTACTACTACTACTACTACTACTACTACGACTACGACTACGACTACGACGACGACTACTACTACTGCTACTACTACTACTGCTACTACTACCACTACTGCTACTACTATTATTACTACACCATGACGGCGACGGCGACCCCGATGACCATGACGACCACGACGACCACGCCGACCACCACGGCCACGACGACCACGCCGATCACGACGACCACGACGACCACGACCACGACGACCACAACCAGGACTTTGCTGCGGCTCACCAATAGAATTCGCAGTGGAAAGGTTGCGTTGTGGGGGTTGCAGAGAAACCATATGGAATAGGATTGTGGTCATGGGAAGAGGTGGTATATATTGCCTGAATCAGGCACCTGGGACGTGAGAGTGAAAGATGGTGGTCAAGATTTGGCTTCTCTGAGAGGATAGGATTCGCAAAAACTAAATGAGGATCAAACATGAATAATGATCGATCAAGAGAAAAGAACCCAAATCAAAAGATTCAACCCAGATAAATTTGAGCTGTCGCCATTTCCATTGTTTTTCTTTACGTTGTTATTGCTGCTCATCGTTTGTCATTACATGCCAGAATTTTCCTGCGCTTTTGCATCATGTTCGAGCACATTTTATTTTCCGCTTACTTCATCACTTTTCATGATTTTTCCTCACCTTCCATCATTTTTCATCACATTCCGTTGTTTTTCATCCTTTTTCGTCAGTTTTCGTCATGATTCTTCATCCATTATGTCCCAACAAAACAGCATATTCGATCTTGTCGAAAATGTTTTGCGAATCTTCATCATGCCCCACTACATGTCATTACTTTTCATCTTCTCCTTTTCTTACCAATTTCCGGCCAACCACCTTGGTTTTTCATTATCCGTTGTAGTTATTCACTTTTCATCTCATTTCAGCACTTCTCATCCACGTTTAAATGGTACAGGAAAACATGCAGAGCTTTTGAAATGTTGGTTGTTTGTTCTGTTCTCTTTCTTATTAGTACTGCTTCTTATCGTTGCCTTATCAAAAACAAAACGTTCGTCAGACAGCACATGTTCTAATCTTCGTTCGGGTTTTGCAAATGGAAAGCGTGGGGTGCACTCCCCCAAAACCACCGCCCTGTCTTTTTACATCATACTTCATCATGTCTCCAACTTTTCCAATGTTTTCCAATTTGTGCGTGGTTCTTGTCCACGTTTTTCTTCATGTTGCATGTTGCATGATAATCCGTCCTTCATTTCCAAGTTTGTTTGGACTTTCATCGCTTGCGCAAAGGTGCCTCAAATTTTATGATTCGTCCTTCTTGTCAGACTTCATAATTTTGAAGCGTTTTCATCACATGTCTATTGCATCATGTCTCATATTGCATGATCTGCACCATCGGCTAGCACAATTCATTTTTCATGCTTCATCGACTTTTCATGAGTTGCCATCATTTTATCACCTTTTGCAATCTCTCATCACTTTCTATCATGTCGCAATTGTTCATGATTTCTCCTAAGTCCTATGATCATTTTTCACTATATGTCGTCATGTTTTCAGCGTGTCATCACGTTTCATCATGTTTTCACCGTGCATCGTCATTTTCATCACTCTTCAACATGGTTCATTTCCCTTCAACATGTAGCTCGATTTTTCAACCTGTGGCACCATTTGTCATTGTCATTCATAAGTTTTGGGGAAGTTTTGTTTCACATTTCATATTTTCCATTTATTTTCTGCAAAACTGATGCTTGCTCACATTCTTGTTCCACCTGTTGCTCATTTTCTTCATGTTTCATCGTTTGATGTTTGCTGATCCCTACTTTGTGTGTTGATCTCTTTTGTTTGGACCCCTCAAAGTTTCTACTCCCTCAACCTTTTGTTAATCACGGCTTGTCTTGAGATGATCGGCCTTGCTTGTGAATCACCATTCGTGGAAAACCCGCTGCAGGCAAGATCCACGCAGTGCCTCAGATGCATTGGGATAGTGATAGAGCCAAACTCTGTGAACGGCAGCGCTGCATGCCAGAATGCGTGCAATCGGATATCCGCCATGAGAATATGATGCCTACGTGCTTGATATGCAGAATTGGCGGCATTTGCAGCGTCCCCACAATACCATTTCCTGGGTGACTAATAGCATCCTCGGGCTGCCATGTTTCCTTTGAGTTGGCTTAACTATAGTTTTTTCGCTGTACCTCAGGAGCCGGCAGCACTTGCATGAGCACTTGCAGGCCTCTGCCACAGGGTTCATGCTCAGATCTGCTGTGCGGTCTGCAGGCTCCTTGCTTGTCAAAACAGCATTGTGTACATGCACCGTTGGGTTCTCCAACAGCTCCAGGCTAAGCTTACCGGTAAGGAGGAAGCTGCCCCTGCGCATAGAGCCAGGTGCTCAATTTGGCACTTCAAGCCATGTAGTCAGCAGGCGCAGCTTCAGCAGCTGACGCAGCCGCAGACGTACCCCACCGCCTACATCCCAGGAGATGTAGTGCTGCCAGGTACCATTTTTTCGATCTGAACTCAGCAGAAGGTAGAAGGTGGGTTGTAGAGAAGCTGGGTATATATTCGGCGACACGAGTATTCTTTTGCCTTGGCGGGCTCTGGTTGGCTTAGCTTGCGGCCACGCATTGTCGGGCTTGCCAGGACCTGCCTAGTTGCCCAAGGGTACGTTGAGAGCATGTCATCTCGCCCATGCCCAGACCACTCGGGCAGCTCAGAAAAGAATGAAACCTTGCCAGGACGTTCTCTGCAGGAGCCAGCAGCAGGATTCACTGCCTATGGTGCCGGATCTGCCAAAAGGAGGGATGATCCTAGACTCGTAGATGTTGAGAACCAAAGCCTCAGACGAGCAGTGTAATTGGACTTTTGTGAAGTGAGGGTGCTTGTTTTCAGGCATGGCTGTAGTTTGACCCGGAGATCTTTAGTGACGGGAGCCTCAAGGAAAGCCAAACTTCTTGGGAAGTGCTTGTCTCTAAGTCTTTGAATAACTATCCTCGTGAGAATAGACCGTGTGTTTGGGGAGCGTGCATGTATGTGGGGGGAGGCGACAACTTCCTTCAGAGGGTGCAAGGGTCTTATGTCGATCTGCATGTGCCATGAGACCCAGTTTTCAATTCAAACCACCTAAAGCATTTCATTTCTGATTGTTGTTTGTGATTGAATGATATTTATCTGCATTCGATCTTCTTAATAAGAGTACCCTTCAGAGTTTCTTGAACAAGAAGCCCTCGGGAATATGTGGAGACATTGCATTGCATGTTTGCCGTTGGGAAGATTCCCAAAAAGTGGAACATCGGGGTGATTCAGGTTCGTCTTTGGGATTAGCAGCGCGATATTTGAGAAAGGTCCGATCGGATTGAAGAGAAACTTTAGAGGCATCCATTGCTGTGATTACAGAGGCCGGTTCCGTTTTCTCAGGAATGGATCGAAGATCGAAGCTTTTCTAGAACCAGGGCTCCCATTACCCATTATTATTCTTGCTGAAGCCCATCACTGAAGCCCATCACTTTTGTAATTCAGAAGTGGAGGCCCTGGATCAAAGAAACGTTGTGGAGCAACTTCGCCCTGCGATCCAGTTTTGCGATTGTTGGAACCACCTCAGCAATCTCAATAATGGAGGCTTGTCACTCAGAACCACACCACATTTACAATGGGAGAGAGTGATACATTGGATGGAGGATGCCAGACACTAATTGCTCGGGGAGAGGGTAAATAAGATGGTGCAAGATGTCCTCCACCCTCAGCAGCCGTCCACAGAACTTCCTCACTAAACACAAAACATCTACAGTGAAATCTATGGAAGAGCATCGCCCAGACAAGTGTCCACAGCATCCGTTTCCAAACTTCTGAATACTTGCTATGGGGAAGCACTGGGCATTATTCCCACCAGCTCGATCTGGTTTCGCTCTGCTGGTGTTCTTGCTGCTTCGTATGTTGGCCTCGGGATGTTGCACGTGCTCGAAGCCCATAGGCCCTGATCCCGCTGAGATTTTGAAATGCCAAAGAGGCCAAGAAGGGCCACAAAGGCATCCAATCAATGCCATTCTGAAATTGAAATTCTGTAGCAGGTATTTATGGCATTTGTGAAACCAGCCGCATGCCAAAAGAAACAAGCCCTCGTAGACCCAGAAGACATGAGATCCTGACCATCGCTCATGCATAAGGTGTTCAACAGCCGGCCCCGGTCCTGTCGCACCCACGGCCAGCCACCGTCATCCAGCCTGCTCAGGAGCTTTGCTTGAGATCTGGGTAGGTTAAGAACCTTCATGGGAACATCCATGACAATGATTGATTTGCTGCTTCTTATTTGATTATGTGAGAGTTCTGTGAGGCCATGTCCGTACAAACGCTGCCACCTGCCTCGACCACGCGCCCGCCGCTGCAGCTCGGGAGCAGAGAGCTTCGCAATTGTGCAAGCTCAAAACCCTTCCTGAGCCGTGGCAATTGCATCGAACTGCACGCAAACCAAGCATCTCCCCTCAGGGCAAAGCCTCCCAAATCCTAATCTCAATGCCCAGAGTCGTGTCTGGCCGCAGGCCGTCCTTCTTCACCTGTAGAGTTGGCACCGTGTTGTATGAGGCCTGCGCAAGCCAATTGGCGGCCAGCCACCACTCAACCTGGCAGCTGAGCTTGCATTTGGGAGTCCTGTTGAATTTGCGGCTATGGTGATTTGGAGCCCAGTTGTTGGAAGGACTCCCCGAAGACAGACCTACAGTTTTGAGACACCCCTTCAGGCCTGGCAGAACTCACCACTGCAAGGTTGTGGCAATGATCAGAACAAGGTTTCTGAACAGGCGGGATATGGCCAAGTTGTATCAGCATGGGTTGAGGAAGTGCATGATCTGGCATTGGGAAAATCATAGAATTGTTTGCTGTCACTCACTCATGCCACCCCAAATCGTTGAACGCCCCTTTCACCCGGAGTCCAAGGTGGCAGTCCCCCTTTTTCCCGTTGGGCCTCTTGCAATTCGCTTGCCAACCACGATGCCTTAATTGCCACGGATTAGCCTCAGGTTTGCAGCTTCCTGGTCCTCCTGCTGGAGTTGTCGAGCGCTACTACCGCCAGCTGCTGCATGTAAGAGATTTGGAATTGAAAGGTTGGGCATGTGGGGACATGAAGCAAGGCTGAGGACCAAGTGATGTTCAAGGATAGGCTCATGCCTTCATGTGGATCGCAGTGACTAAGCTGGACAAGCTGCCTCTATCACGAGGGCCAAATCGCATGTACAAAGAGGTTTGTAGAACAGACCCAGCCGCCCCAAATCCAACGTACTGACAGGGCTGGTGCAAATGCTCCTTCTGAGGCATGATGGACACGGGGATAGCTGGTGCCACCGCCAATGCCAATGCCACCGTGTTTCAGCGCACTGTTTCCTAGCGCAGCGCGAGAAAACGAGTGCCCAGCATTTAGGCATTCGGAGTCGGAACATTTGGTGGTTTTGCAGTTCCTTGATGTGCTTCGGTCTTCATTCAGCTGCCAGTCTTTGGGGGCTTTCATCCTTCCGGTCAGAGAGCCGAGCGTGTTTTGAGATGATTTGCGCATATGTGGGCCACGCCTACATCACTTGCAGGGTAGTGTCCAACAAAGTGCCAGCCTCACTCCAAGGGTGCACCAGTTTCGGACCCGCTTCTACCCGATTCGCTGCGCTTGACACTAACCACTCCTGCAAGCAACCTTGCACTGGACCCTCGAACTTGTACCCTCGTGTGCCCTCCACATAAGAAGCCTTGGTACACTTCCACGCGCATTGCTGCAATCACTATCTGCCGACAGGCTTGGTGAGGAAGCAACATTGGAGGAGGAAACTTGCCTGGCCCTCAGGCAGCGAAAAACCCTCATCGTGCTTCATGTGCAGGTTACTGAAGCACACAATTGGATCTAGCATTGCTGTGCATTTCAGTGAAGTAACGAATCCTGGCGAGAGACGGCGGCCCTGTGCAGACAGCACATCAACTCGAGAATTGCAAGACCATTGCTCCAGGCAAGTGGTCTCTCCACCCTTTCAGTGCTGGATCTCTGGTGTGCTTTCAAATGAGCAAATGTGAGCCAGGAATGGCTTTGTCGGTGACATAGTTGGCACAGGACGCATGGAAGTCCAGGGTCCGTATCCTTATGGCTTTCATTCCTTTACGCAGCTCTGTGGATCCTCGCAACACATAGTGCAAAGCCGGCATAGATCTAGCTGCAAGGTATACCCCCGCGTAGTTGCAGTGCCTTGAAAACAACTCACAGCGGCATTTGTATCCTCTACCCCGAGTCCGCTCTTGCGAGTTTCGCCCGGCGGCGAACTGACACTACTAGACATCCCGAGTTTCCGATCTCGATGTTCCCTAAACGTGCGATGCCGTTGCGCCCGCGCTTGCTTGCTTGCTTGCTCGCTTGCTGGCTCACTAGACACTTCCTAATGAGGTGTCAGGGCGCATATGCATAAACTTGTGTATATACATGTACGGATATGTACAAAATGGCAGACAGATCTCGCAAATGAAGCGGCAATCCCGAACTGCACTCAGGTGCAAGCTACGTGGCGCAGGTCCTGGCGGGCTTAGCGCACTGCCACGCCCTGGGCAGCTTTGCCGCAACGTTTGGAAGGAGGAAGTTGAAGGAGGAAGTGTGAGTGATGCAGGTGGGCACAAGGCTTTCTGTTGAAACTTGCTGCCAAAGATTTAGGCCAAAGATCTTGAAGCTTCACCAGCGCGTTGCTGTCGCAGCCGCGTCTAGGGTGGATCAGTTAGATAGGACAGCACCTAATACCTGTTGCCTGCTGCATCTTTTTTTGGGGTCTCCTGGCATGTTTCCGCTTACGTCTACGATGAATGCGGTAGTGTCACGCTCAAAGAGTTCGCAGGATGCATTGCAGGCACCCTTTGCTTTCTACATAGCCAGGCCGAATAACCTCATTGATTGGATAAGGAACCTTCCACCATGACCTGCACCTCAACAGCGTCCTTCTTACCTCCAGGCAGGTTGCAAGGGTGTTGCGTGTTGTTTTTGCACCTCAACAAGCTGGTTTGCCTGGTCGATGTCATGATACATGCATCTTCCACATAAAAGTCTCTGCTTGTTTCAAGTGACCATTGGAGCATGCTGCCCATCCCTTCCCCACCAAATATTTCAAAAGTGGGAGTCTGGTGTTAGCAACGTGCCGACCTCAAGGCATCAAACCTAAGCGACTCAGACCCCCAAGCGCTATAATCCCGTGGAGGCAGAGCCTGACACAACTCGAGACAAGCTCTGCTGCAAGACCTGTTGCCCAGGGAGCCAGATGCCCGGGTGCTGCTCAGCGACGCCGGGGTGATACCAGCTCTGCGAGGCAACCTTGGCATCAGATTCAGCATTTCTGCTGTTCGACTCAGAGGCATTTGAGTTCACATTTAATGTGAAGCCTAAGGGTTGGTGACTCTCCTCTCAATAAACCTACAAGCTGTTCCAGGGACCAATGTCATCCCTGAGGCAGTTCCATCTTGCAGCTCTACGCCCTTGTGCTGTAACATGTTGGAGTGCCGGACACAATCATTAAAATCTCTGTAGAGGTTTGCAGCACCTGCATTTGCAGCTCTGTGAAGGATCAGGCTTGGGGGCGCACCCCGCAGCCACCAGCTCAGGTGCGCAGCTCGGACAGTTTTCCGCCAGTTGTGGTAGTTGCTCAAAGCCTGCCTTGCGTGTTTTCAGATCTGTTGTCCTGAGTCAGCTCAAGCATGGGTGTTCAAGGATCACCCATGGCTCCGGAATCCAAGCTGAACAACTTGGTTCCTATCCTTGATTGGGGTTACAGATGACTGAGGGTCTTGAACACATTTCATCTAGGAATCAAAACTCGCGGCTTAGATTAGGAGCAGCATCTTTGATTTCAGTCTTCTGCCTCCCCATCATGAACCTGTGTGTCGCAGCTTCGAATGTCTAAGCTTTGCCACAGCGGCGGGAATCGATCGACCCATGGGCATGCCTGATGGCTCTGTGGCTGGGGGTTTGGGAGGAACATTGCTCTCAAAGTTGTTCCTTGGGGGAGGGTATCCCTCCTCTCCGGCTGCGGTTTTCTCTGGGGTCACCGCTGCCGTTTATTCACGTGTCCACTTAAGTAAGGTCTGCCATGCCGACGTTGAGCTTTTCAGTGTTGTATCCTGTTTTGATCTCTTGCATTTCGAAGGTACGCTAAGAGACCCTCTCGTCGGAGTGAAGGCGGGCGGGTTCATCTCCCGCTTCGTCACTCAGGCACTCCCTGGCCGGGCCGTGAAGTTCCGTGTGCCTCTCAGGGCCTCTCTTTTCAGGGCGAAGGTTGGGTCGCAGCCTGTTCCCGCCTTCTCATGGCCTAGGTCCTTTGGACGTATGGTCCGCCTATCGTGCCGTTATGTGATGTTGTTGTTCCATTTTCGCATCAGCTTCTTTGGGATTTTTCCAGTCAGAACAAGATACCACAGCAGCAGCAGCAGCAGCAGCAAAACCGCGCAAAACCAGCAGCGACTGACAAACCTCAAAACCCTCGCGTACGGCAGCCACCCTGCTCACTGACTGGCGGGCAGTATCGCCGCGGGTTCAGACTAGTCCTTGGGAGACTACTCTTGCCTACTCCTTTAAACTGATTGGCATTGGGGGGTACGGCAGGCCATGGATCTTCATGATCCATCGTGGGTCAGGGACACCCCTGAGTTGCGGCCTTGCCACTTGAGGTCTTGAGCATGCAACGCTGATGCGAAGGCAAACGCAAAGAAACACCACCAACAAACCCTCTACAGCTCTACGCTCGATTGGTAGATCTTGAGGCCCACAGCCAGACCTGCAAGCCGTCGCGCAGCCTTGGACCCAGCGCATGCCAAGCAGCATCTGTGGTACTTGGGACACCCAAACGAGCTCTTCGAGCCTACGATGCTGGGGTTTGGGATAAGGGCTGTCAGTAGGAAGTTTGGTTGCGAAGTTCCCTAATGAACAGTTTTGCTTCTGGTGCTTGGAGCTCATCAAGGCTGCACCTGTACGTAATTGTATTGATCTGCAAGATCTGCATTTTCCGCATGCTGGGCATTTACTCAGTTGTGGTTTGAGCGGAGGAAACCTACGTTGTCAAGGCCTCCTTTGTCAGTTGTGACGCCTTGGCCTCCTCACTTTGCGGCGTTTGCTTTGTCTCCGCGAATGCTAGCCGTGTTATTTCAGTGGAAACTCAGCTGGTATGTGAAGTGCAGGCTGGCGGCTTGCATGCTGCTGGGCATGACATCTCTGCCCAGTTTGGAGGCGCGTGGCTTGTGGGCTTTGAGTTCACGATCTTTTGCTTTGGGGCTCAGGAAGGGTCTTCCCGTTTCAGGACACGCATTTTCACATTGAAGTTGACTCAGTAAGCATTTCAGCATTTCCATTTCATTTGGTGGCTGTTGGAGATTGTCACCGGCAACAAGGGCATGAATTTGTCACTGGTCCCAATCGCTGGTCGACCCAAAGAGCGCCAAAGAACAGGCCAACAGTTCACTGGAGGGTCCCAAAAGGACGACAGCTACGAATATCGAGGATCTCGACTTCGATGCTCCCAAAGTCTGGACAGTTCCTCTGCGGCGCATATCGTGTGCAACATGGCGATGATAGTCCACGCGGGAGCCAGGGAAAGGAAACCAGCACGCACGCTAAGAGGCTTCCTCCGTGCAGCGATTTTGTCTGCCAGGCTTGCAGCGCCTCCAAAGATTAACTTAAACCACAAACTCAAGCAAGCATTTGCATTCCTGTGCCAGAGCATGTCAGAGTCTTTGGTTTGATGATGTGTGTCCCATCCAGCGCACCCTCCACAACCGAAGCATGACCTGACTCCGATTCCAAGGACACTTCCTGGGGCTCGTCGGATCTTTGGGCTGGGCGCAGCGAAGAGGCCAAGGAGACAGTGCTTGCTCATCAGGCTGATGGACCTCCTGATAACTAACTATCGTCATAAACATGTACTTGTAAGTGGTTGTGGCGCTGGTGAGTGAATGGCCGCAGGCAGCAGCACATTTCAGCAGGTGTCGTACCAGTCGACATGTGTCAAGCAGCAATCTCATCCCCTGTCATTTTCATACCATGTGCCCTTGCCGTGATGTTCGTGCATCATGGTAAGCCAGAATCACGGCACGGTCCCTTGGCGACAATCGGTGACTAAATATAGCTGAAATTGAAGATTCAAGCCGCACCAGTTAAAGACAAAGAGGCTGGAGAAAGAACAAGAACAGGAGGAGAAGGGACACGTTGTCCGAGGTAGTTGTGCTCATGGGTGTTGTGCCAGTTGTTGTCCTTGTCCTTATCCTCCGCCTCAGTAGCCGTATACTTATAAGTGGTTATCGTAGCAGTAGCAGTAGTAGCAGTAGCAGCAGCAACAGCTGCCGAAGTTTAGAAGAATCATGAGCCCATTAAGAGTCCTGGTCCCCCATTGAATAAGTTATGTATAGCATACGACTTTTTAGGTGCAGACAGGTGTTGGCATATGTGGCCATGAGCGGGCAAGGCCCCTTTTGAGAGTACCACCTATGCATTTTATGTAGTATATGAGGCCTCCGAGAGTGTTGACTACTGAGGGTCTGTATCATGTGGAAATTCCCATGTTTTCGATAGCTTTGAATATAGCGTGGGGCAAATAGTATTTGCGGGGTCCTTGTATTTCGGAGGTTCCTTTGTAGCCCAAATGTCTTGCTGATCTAGGCAAGTATGATGTGGTAAGGTCTCGGTCTTTTGAATAACTAGTATGGTGCTAGCATTGCTTGGGGGTGGAATACCAGGTTACCAAGCCCCCCAACGTGCCTCTCCCCGGCGAACCCCTCTAATATCACACACCCACAACGGAAACGCCCTTCTGCGGGTTTCGGAATGTAAGCCCCAATACAACGCCCACTGTCGAACCCCTCTGTCATACAAAGGTAAAGCCATTGTATTTGCCGAGTTTTGGATTTCCCTAGATACAAAAAGGTGTGGCATCATGAGCTCGATCAGCAACTGGTTGTGGTGGTGGTCTTGGCGGCAGTGGTGGTGATGGGCGTAAGGCCTGGCAGGTGATGGGCAGCTGGCGCTGTTCCTTCAACATGGTGGTGTGCCGACGGAGCCAGAATGCCATGGCCATATGGGAGCCACGGACAGTGAAGCATCGTGAATGCAATCTAGCGTCACCAGACAGGAGCCGACCCGGTCCAAGGTCAGGGCGAGGAGGAGAACAAGTGTCAGATACCTTCTCGAGAAGATCGCGGTGTGAGGGTTCCGGCCCGATGCTTCTGGACTGGGGCAAGGTCTGACAAAAACAACCCAAGGGCTGAAGCTATTGCGGAATACAGCCTAGTAGGTGCATGGTCCCATCCGTCTTCAAGTCGATCGGTGCGCACCCTCTAACCCTATCCCGGTTCCCATGCGTTCACTTACGAGGTGCCATCTTGCGGAATGTGGTGACATTTATTGCAGAATTTGTTGCTCCTGCTAGGGCCCACAAATGGGACCTAAACCCTCATTTCCGGGAATGCAGAACTGCAGTGCACCATCAGAATTCTTTCGACCATTGAGTTAGATATTTCATGAATGAAAACCCGTTCAGTGTAAAAAATGAGGAGGAGTTTGCTCCTGTTGCTGTTTGTTGGGTGTTGGCTGGCGCTTGCTTTTGGCTAGTCGTAGCGGAGCTCCCACCTTCACGTGGCTCATGCCCCCTTGAAGCGACAACGCAGAGCACGCTGCCGCTATGCTGTGCGCAAGCTGATCGTGGTAGTGGTAGTCGTCGTCGTTGCGGTCGTGGGAGTAGTGGTAGTATAATTGTGGCTCAAAAAATGTAGGGTTCTTGGAGTTTGGGCTTGTGGGGGTTCCGGAGCTGAGGTCCAGGCTTTAGGGTCGAAGAATGATGTATATACTTCAGGCGAATGTTGCCGTATAGGTTCCTGAAAGGACAATGCCTGAAGCACTTCGGGGCATATAAGCTGTATTGCATAAAGCAAATGCGGCATCTATGCAGATCGGGGCGTAGGCCACATTGCGCAAGGCAAGTGAGGTGTCCTCACGTTCTCACAGCCATGTGCCGATACTGCAAATACTGTCCTTGGCAGTACGAAGCGCTCTGGATCTGCCAGGTTTTGGGGCTCACGGTAGGGTTTGGGCTTACAGGGTTTTGGCTTTTAGGTTTTAGGTTATGGCTTTACGTGTTGAGGTTTAGAGGTTTGCGGATTTCGGTTCAGGCTTATGGCTTTAGGGTTTCGGGGATCAGGGACTTATTTGTAATTAGGTTTTCGGTTTAGGCCTTGAAGTTGATGCAGGAAGCCTTCCAGTGCCTAGACTTCCTAAACCGTATTTGGCGCAGACCTTCCAGAGGCTTCAGGGTCTTGGGGTGATTTTCCTAAACCGTACTTGGCGCAGAGTATCCCGAGGCTTCAGGCGATTTTAGGTTTTAGGATTTTCGTGGTTGTGTTTCAGGCTTCAACGCTGGTCTAGACTTTGATGGTGTTGGAGTTTCTTGTTAAAGATTTTATGTGAGATGTTTGAGCTTATTATTTAAAAGAGAGACTCTGAGCAGAGGGTTCTAAGACCTGAGGGGGTGGCGCGAGGATGGGGGGTTGGGGCGGGGGGGAGGGTGGGGAGGTCCGGGGGCGGGGATGGTCAGGGGTGACTTCTGCTGCTGATTTGATGAGGCGGTTGCGATCGTTGCAGGTGCGGTTGGCTTGCTTGCTGTTGCTGCTTTTAAAGGTGTTGGTGAAAGTTGTCCTGGCGGAAATCAGAGGTGCACCAAAGGACGCAAGCACAGCCAGTGGCAGCTGATGTCAGCTGTGTTGTTGATCCCCAGAGCGTGCACGAGACTGCAGCCACCGAAGGGCTCAGAAGCTCTGCGGAAAGAATCAGTTCGAGGAAGGCTCCAAAAAAATCATCCAGGCGTGCGTGTAATGATGATGCCACGCATGCCTGTTCAGAAGCGAAATGATCGAAAATGTTCGATTTAGAGGGTCCACAGATGCAAAGAAAACGATAGGGTGCTTTGGGCCCAAGTCCAAGCCCCATGGAAGAGTTTCGCAGGAGTGCCCACCAGGATGAATCGAACAAAACATCTTAAGTTATGTGCGTAATGGAGCCATGTGAGGAGTTCTTGGAGTTGCTTCGCTCCAAGACTACGGCTGCTGCGGCGCTGCAGCACCCCTGGTCTCTGGACTGCAGCTGGGAAGGTTTTGGAAGCTCCCAAGATTTTTACATGCATTGCTCCAGCTGAAACTAGCCCTGAAGGCCACACAGATTTCAAACACAAAGGTTCCAAGTCCAGCAGATGTTTCAAGATGGCGAGACGGTAGAGTCCAGTAGAACGAGCCGCGCAGGTTGCGAAATGTGCTTCTTCGGCCCAGCCTGTCCCCTGAGCATCTGGAAGATGATGCGCGAGAGAGGTGCAGCTGGGTGTTAGTTCTCTGGTCTGAGGTGTTTGAGTTTTGAGGCAAACAGATGAACTTGTCTTTATCCCGGCAGGCTTCATGCAGCTTGTATTTCAAGGTATGCTTGCACCCTATCTTGCAATGCGGCAGCTCCTTCTTTCTGACGGTGAAGGGCTTTCACAACTACAAACTTCATGGCCATGGATGTCGGGCCCCAACATGGTGCATGTAGGAAGCGCGCAGTGTTGGTGTTCCGTGTTGCTGCAAAAGCACCGGTAGATAGCCCAAAAGATTGTTTGCACCTCTACCCTTTCCGGCTCGGCTCACGTAAGTCAGCTGCCTCGGAACGTGGCAGTGGTCAACCCGCATTCTCAAGAACTCCTGCCACTGCCTGGCTGACCGGCCTGACCATGAGCTCTCCCAAGCAACCAAACCAAAACAGCTGGACTCCTGAGCCTTTCAAAATCAGCCTCCAATGCGAGGATTGCATGCTGCGTGGTCGTGCCATCCCCAGCCCATGCCATGCAGCTGACACATGAACAAGCTATTCCTTCGGGGGGACTATGCAGCTTTTGTGCTCGGGTTGCAGCCTTCGCTCAGGCAGTTCACGAGAAATCCTTTCACCAAGCCCTCACTATAGCATGTGGCTCCTGGGTCTGAGGCACTTGATCTGAAATTGCCTTCATTTGATACGGCCAAAATTTGACGCTGCATAATCGCCATGTTGGCTCGCATGAGCGTGTGACAACACCGTCATTCTCGCAGTTTAGTGCGCAGTTGACACGTGTCGATCTTGTGGCGTAGACCATGTAAGGCAATAGGAGGCCACCACAAATGATAGGCTGACTGCAGTGACAGAAGCCTGAAAAGCAATGGGGTCATCCCACATGTTGCGTAAATCCACCTACAAGTAGCTTCAGTGTTTTGTCCGCTGCACTTTTGAGCGTAAAGCACCCGAGCCTCCTGACTGTGGACTCATCTTGCCAGCATTTGCCCTTTTCGCCCACCGGCCGAGGCGCTGCTCTTGATTCCCATTGAGATGGCGCAGCGCGACATGGAGTGACGTTCGTGTTTGGTGAAAGTGGTAGAAATATTCAGAACTATAACTGGCAGAAGTCCAAGCCCTTTCTCTTTGAAAAAATCTTCTGGGGTCAGGCACAAGGAGCGCATGTTGTCAGCTGCTTTGCCACGGGAGCCCCCATGGGGCGACATGATTCTGGCCATGGAGATTTACAGCGCTCGGGCTTTGCTTGCAGGAAGTTACAAGGGGACATTTCCGAAGATTTGCAAGACTCTGTAGAGGATGCCGCTCGCCGAACAACCATGCACAGCATGGCTTTTCGCTAGCATGATGCTAAGTGCAAATCATCTTCTGGTTTTGCCATTTCTCATCATTGGGTCCTCTTTGAGTGGGCAAGGAGTCGTTGCTGAAGGACTTCAACTCCTTCGACCAGGTGGGCGCATCAGCTGACGTGTCTGAGGGTAGCTACGATCTCTCAGCTCTAGACATCGCCAGCCCGAAGCCTGTTCGGGGGTGCTTAAGGGTTGTAGTATCTTGGGATCTATATGGGGGCCCCTGCGCTTTTGAAGTTTGCTGCTTCTCCTGATTGTTTGCTGAAGTGATCAGGGAGGGTCCTGCCAAGCCATATATTTCATGAACGCAGAACGGAGCCGAAATGGTAAAGCGGGAGGGAACGGGTCTTGGACTGCAGGGCTCGAGTTTACGCTTCTTTTTGGCTGGCTTCAGGAGGATTGTAGACTCTTGTGTTTGTTTTTGAGGCTTGGTAGCCTGCAGTATGACGTGTGTTTACTTGTATGAGCGAATCAGGAGGCAAGCGTCAAACACACTACGTTGAATCTGATCCCAATACTTTGCAAGCGCTTGGCAGAAGAATTCATGGGTAGCATTTCGTTCCAGAAGCAGCTGGTCCATTCTGGCCCCAGGATGACGACCGCCTCATCGTCCTGGTTTCAGCCCGCAAGCACCTTCCCAAGAATTGGATGCGCAGACTGCCACAGGTGCTCAAGTATTGTAAATGCCGGGCATTCTCTACTTTGGCCTCTGTACCGGACATGAGCTTCCACGAATTTCATATTCATGTTTGTTTGTCGTTGGTCCTAATCACAAGAACCTGAGCCGAGCAGATATTCTCCTTGTAGGCTTGAGCCAGTTTCGATGTACATGTATCATAGTTTTGGGCAAAGCTCGGGTTGAGTTGGGAGTTTGCCCGTGAGTCGGGCCCTGCAGGCACATGTGGAAGAGGCTTATGTATGATAAGGCCTGAGAAGGGCTTCAATGGGCTTCACACAGCCACAGGCTGGGAGAACCCCTTACCGGATCTGGACATAGATTAAAAATACTGTAAGATGTGGTGACGTAATGTCATGCCTGGAAAACGACAAGTAATCATACTTGTTGCGAGTTGCCACCGCTCGCATGATGTCAGCTGATCTTAGGGTCCATGGCTATTGTTTGCCCCATGTGCACTGGGTTTCCAGGGCATACATGCCCAAAACAGTCTTACGCCCGTGCTCCGACTCAAAAACTCTAATTACGTCCGTGCTCCAACTGCATTCGGTTATTGGAGCATCCAAGCTGCATTCGTTAACACAGCATCCAAGCCCGGAGCACAAAACGTTCATTCTCACTGCTATCGGTTACCAGAGCCTCCATGCCCAAACCATGACAATAACTCCTCCTTGTTCCAAGAGCATATGGCGACCAGAGCATCCGTGCCCAAACCATAATAACGTCCGTGTTCTAACTGCATTCGGTTTCCAGAGCATCCCAGCCCAAACCATGAACGACAGTCTGAGGCGAACAATCCAACTTTCTCAGAACTCCGTTGCGAAGGACTCGTGTTTCCACGACGTCGGCGGGGAAGGTCTGTATGCATGGAATGCGGCGCCGACGCAAGACGACTTCCTGAAGGCTGCATAGCTGAAAGTAGTCAAGATCCTAGAAAGTCGCGCTTAACGACCAGGTTTCCTGGTTTTCGTAAGAAAGCTGAACCTGTGCGGAGAGCCCAGAAAGTGCTGCGCCTGCCAAAAAAAACGGCCTCCAAAGCTCCTGATTGCGGGCAAACGATAGCGATTCGCCCTGATCTTAGTACTGGGAGGTTCCAGTATGAGGTTGAAGTGGTGCTCATGACTGCAGCCACTGGACAAGAATCGGTCCAAGCTCCAAGCCCTTTGTTAGAGTGTCAGGTACGGTGCCGGCACTGCTTGGCAGACGTCGTGGTTGACCCCGAAGAGTTAAACTGCGATCCGATGCCCCGTTCAGAGTTGCTGCCGTCCCAGGATCTTGGAGAAGCGCGGTGTGCGCCAGGCGTCGGCTGAGGTGTTGCCCTCATAGTGCTGGATTCTGGACAGAGCAAGTGATGTTTTGAGGTTGCCCTGAGGCTCTGAGTCCAGGGCTTTGGATGATGTGCTGCGTACCTGTTCCGACCAAGGCAGCCCTCGCAGTGGCAGACGTGCGAGGCACAGGCAAGGCTGCACAGCACTGGAGAGGGCGCGAGGAAGGCGTGCAGGCAACCTGCGGTTCAACTAATTTTAAGCCTTCAGTCCCCAAGAGCAAGCACGAGATTTTTGAGTCCAAAGCCTTCAGGTGTGCTGGGCTTCAGCGCGATGGCAGCGGCAGCCCTCCTCGCTGACCTGGTGGGGGCCAGAGAATCCGATGAGTGGAAGGTGAAAGGGTTTTGATAGTTTAGATAGCTAGGTAAGGTGATGACCAAGATTGCCTTTCATATCCTGGCCCCATCATCACGGTCAGAGATCCTTAGTCTGATCGTATTTCATTCTTCTACGTTCTCTAAATTGAGGTGTTCGGGAGCAATCCAGCTACTTGCTTGTGGGCTTCCGAGCCTCCGCGTAGGAATGCTGCTTCGCCTTCGTAACATGTTGGCAGCCGCGGCAAATTAATAAGACCATGAAGCCTCCATGCCGAAACGGCAATTAATTTTGCCAGACCTTCCTGTCAGGCCCCACGGAGCGGCCCAGTCAGGCCGACGCAGCAGATTGCAATATCCGGGCAGTAGCAGACGAGGTCACGCAGTCTTGCTTTACCCCATATGACGCCAGAGTCAGGTATCGGAAGTGCAGCCTGCCTTTCTCAAATCAATGTGTAGACCATTTTTCGTCGAGCACTGATCTACTAGGAGGCATTCAGCAGTTGAGTGCTTGGAGGGCTGCCGCCAACCAACGTCCTCAATACTACAGGCATTCTTCTGCAGGACAACATCTTTGCAGCATTTGCTTAGCTCTCTGACTTTCTGCTACCTGGAGGGTGCTTGTCTGGGGTGGCCGGAGCAAGCATTCAAGGATACCCGAGAAACTTTGCAGGCAGTTCAGGCGGAAAGCCCCTTGTTGCTTTCTTATTGCCGTCAAGCCACGAATCGGAAAACAGAGCATGAGCACAGCTCTGAATCTCATGTCAATTCTGCAGCGGAGATCCTAGCAGCATGCGGCCGACTGCAAAAGTCTAATTGAAGAATTCCAAGCCTGAATCTGCGAGCGCCCGTGAGATTTGAGTTTATGCTGACCTTTCGAATGCATGACAGAAACTTCAGTCGCTGTGTCTATCAGCTCGGCTAGGGCGAGGAGGCAAAACGTCCGCGGTAAGCAGTGTCTGTCCGCGAGGTTTGTGGATATGAAGCAGAGGTTGCAGGACCTATTCTTCGAGGCACGGCATTGGTAAAGCAGTACTAACAATCGTATTGATGATGGAGGAGCTCATGGCCCAGGATGTCGACAAACAAGAATTATATTCCGTTGCGGCCGTGATCTTGAACCCAAAGTGGATCTAGTGGATTCAATTTTGCAGAAATCCTGCATGCTTGGGATGCTTAGGCAGTAAGCTCACTGCGGGTGGGCATCTGTTGTACCCCATGAGGCCTATGGCGATGAAGAGGAGAGTCTTGGCCAGAAGTAGTGCCAGCTCTAAACTACAGCAACTACGACTTGAGCGGGTCAGATTGGCATCCCACAATCTTCATGCTAAGCTGAGGGGGTCGTCTTCAATCTGTTTTAGGAGGACGACCTGGCTTTTGTGGTCGCATTTCCTCCAGGTTTGGTTGAAAGGTTGTTAGCTGCGCTGGAACCGTTTCTGCGCGCATGGCATTGCAACAGAAAGCAGCTTTTGCCATGTTAGAGTACTGTCACACCCCAAAATTGCGAGCATCAGGAGCATGCGTTGAAATATATCCCGTTTGACGTCCTGCACCGACTCTAGCTATAAACCTTTAGCCCTTAAGCCTATCGCTTAACACTGCTTCAAGTAAGCGCAGATGAAAGAAGTGTTTATTGGAATTGGCTGAGCTAGTATTCAACCCATGCCTGGGGTACGACCATCTTGGCATTGTCATCTTTATGAACCATCGTTTGAAGTGAGGTCGGGTATCAGGTATCAATCCATATCATATGGATCCGAATGTTTGCGCACTTGAAGTCTCGTTGTCTCAATTGTTTTACCATCCACCTCGCTTGTAGAACTAGGCGGAACAAAAGAACACAGGCGGTGAGCCAAGCCCAGCGCGCTTCCAAGGGACCAAGTGTTGCAGTCTGACCTGCGCAGCCGTGTCACGAATTCAGCCGGGATCCCCAGCCAACTCTGGTTTCCCATGCCGTGGGAAACAAGCAGTCTAGGAGAGTTGGCCAGGAAGCAACGAAGCTCGCCTGAGCCAATTGGCACTAGCCGGTCATGATGGCCCAACTGCTCATCATCTTCACAGAGCAGCTGTCAGCTCATGTAAGCCAGTTCGGTATGCTGCAACTCTGCAGTAGATTTGAGGTGGGGGAACTCCTCCAAGTGCACGGGCAAGTGAGGCCAGTCACGGCATGACTTTGAAGCGTTTTCGGCAAAGCTCCAGCCTGCTCAAGGTCTTGAGTTAATCCGATAGTTGTAAGCCTGTCGTTCCGCTTCGAGGGGCATTTGAGTGTTCTCCAAGTGACAAGTAGATGACATGATCTGTACCTTTGGAGGGCACATCGGTGGCTGGTGAGGTGTTCGCATGCATCCAGAGGGCAGAAAGGAGCTACTGTAGTTGGCAGCACTGCACGAGGAAATGCCATGCCAACTTTCGAGGTCTAAGATGGATGTCAAAGTGAACGTTGCCCCGCTGGCCCGCGCTTCCCCTAAGCTGCCAGGATGTGTGAATCCAAGTAGCAGGTCCAGGGCAAGGAAGTCCCTCTAAAGTGGATCAGTCAGATCTTGAGCAGCACAAGCTCCTGCGACAGGGGACAGTCGGAGCTTGAGCCTCGGATGATCCTTCAGTTGCTTGACCATTGATGTCTCAGTTTCGACGAGCTTCTGTCCGTCTTTGCGGATGAAGAGATCGACAAGGACCTAGGCATCATGCAGGCATGTCGTTCCGGTTTTTCGGGGTTGTGCTGCCGGACGTTTCTTCCAAAGTTGTGTTGCCCCAGAACCATACGGAGCGGCTCCCAGATTTCTCAGAGGCACTGCGAAAAGCCTCCATGCCCAAGAGACGTGAAATCGCAAATCCTCTTGCAAGCTGTGCCCAACTTTCTTAACATCCCAGACGAGAGGGGGCCCGCAGTAATTAACCGCAGGTTGGGGCAGGACTAGGAAGTGCAGCTCGCATTACCAGTAGTACAAGTAGAAGGAAATATTCGACTTATTGTTGCCGATGGACCTTGTCCACACCTTTTCGGGCTCCGAACAGCGAATAATATAGTCCTCTGGGATTGCAACAATACATCATTGCTGCCCGCTTTATTAATGGTACAGTAGGTTAACATTACCAATCAAGGCACCCAGTACCCCAGTGCACAAACAGTGAAGTTCAGCTTCCTTTGAAGTTGCCTAGCTGACGCTTGCCCGTTTCAGGAGGACCTGCTACCTCCGCTTGCCAAGGCCATGAACTCTAGCACTCCAGTCCTGCAGTCCTCGAAATGTGCTTTCAGGAATGTTTTTCAGGGGCTTCAGTTTCGGAAATGCGTCATCCAGATAGCGCGCAGTGAAGATTGTGTGCCTTGCCTGGGCAGTGACGGAGATTTATTGTCCTGCAGCTTTCTGATGAGTTTCTGGCAAAATCCGCAGCAGAGCTCAAGCCAATGCTGCAGTGTTTGGCAAGTCTGAGGCGGCCGGCATCGGAACGCCGTTTTCTCTCTTCGAGTTTGGGTTCATGTCGCGGGAGGCCGGGCTTGCCGAGCTCGCCGAGCTGGGGCTCGGAGGGTCTCAGGATGTCTCGGGCTTTGCTCGAATTGGGGCATATCAGATTTGTTGTTAGCTGTGGTTTTCCGCGGCCGTTTGACTGAGTAACTTAGTGCCCGGGCTTCCAGTTTACAATGCAGATGAATTCATGGGCTTGGGCCTGGGCCGCCTGCTTGATTCCGCTGTTTCACTGCTCAGACTTTGCTGTTGGTGGGATTATGCCAGGTGCTCGGAAGTCGGTCCTTTGCTTTGGATCCAGTAAAGCAAATTCTACTCCAACAATTGGAGCACTTCCAGGCAAGCACAAGACCCACACACCTAACCCAGGGACCTGCAATGTGATTAGGTCACTAGCCTGCATATGATGATGTCACTTGCTTCTTTGCTTTTACATGGAGCCTCGAAGGAAAGCTCGTGGTTTATGAAGCTGCTGCATTCCTGCGGCGGCGGCACGCGGCGACGGAGGGTGTACAGCTGCTGAGTCTGGGTTTGCCACCAGAGTAAAATCAGTAAAGGTGGATGGGTCGAAATCCAGCGTGACTAGGGCAGCCCAGCAGCCAAAAACTGGAGACAATGAGCTCCTTGTACCATATGCTAGCTAGGATGAGACCTGCTCTGGGCTCATGGAAAGGACGTCGTCCCAGGCGGATCGCCTGCCCCGTGGATCGCCCCAACATCCCCAGCCACTGCCTCGGTCGATCTCGGTCGTCTCTGTTTTCAGGGCCCCGAAACCAGCCGCCAATGTGCCAAACGCGCAGTTCCGTTTTGTTGGGCTTTCCGCTGGTCCGCTAGGGAAATTCGAAATGAAGCGTCGGCTATTTCAATTGGAAGCATTCGGAAGCCCTGCTATTTGTGGAGCCCCAGCAATCGTTCCAGATCCGCTGAATCACACCAGAGCCTTAAAGATTTCCTGAAAGCTTTCTTTATTAGGACCACTCTACGAAGCTTAGACCGCCATTAAGGTACGCTTTGTTTATTCAGCATGTCTGCCGCATTGCTGGGTCGGCCTAGCGGTGCCTGGTAGGATATGTGGTGCACTGCGGTGCCTTGTGCTGCATGGCTGTCTGAAGGTTACAGAAATGAGTTTCTCAGTAGCTTGTCACGGTGCCTTGGAGTGCTTGCAAGCCGTTCTGCATTCATGCAAGATTTCCTTGCAACAGCAGGGTCCCCATGGAGACCCCGACAGCTCCTCTGCCAAGCCTTACCCATGTTACACCGGTACCTCTGTCACTTGTTCAAAGCCCAGTGCCGCAACACCCACTTCCCCACAAGTCATTTTAAAGCCATAGGTCCATAGGCTCTTCCCCAAGACTCTTCCGTGCCATGACTTCAGCTGCCCCGAATTCGGTGCTGCTAAGTGGCCTTGCAGGCTGCAAGTTGGAGGAATTTATAATTTTCTCATCCAAGTAAGAAATTCACGCGTAACAGAGGACTAGTACGCTTCAAGTTCAGTTCTGTAGCATGGCAAAAACATAGCTGGCTGGCAGGGATCCACGCATGCAAGACTCTCTGCATATTCTGCGAGGTCTCCTGGCGTCGATCGCATCAACGGCTCTGCTGCAACTTTGATTTTGCAGAGTGTGAATGAGGTGAAACCGCTGATGCATAGGTTTACGCGGTACGAGGCCTGGGCAGGCTTGCGGGGTTTGGTCAAAGGCATTGGTTGGTATGAACGACCCGCGGTATCTCGTCAGGGTTTCATGGGCAATGTTTGCCCGCAAACGGATTCCTTGCTGAGGGCAGGCTGCAAGGGCGGAGGTATTTGGTCAGGGGCCGGAAGTCTGACGCGAGAAGCGACTGGTGGCGGCGGCGGTGGTGGCTTGCTTGTGCCATCAAGGTTGGCCCACACACAGAGCAGGATGTCCATCTTTCGTGGACAGCTGATCAGGAAATGCAGAGTGTGTGGTTAGGGAAGCAGGGCGAACGGTACAGCCGCATATAGCAAAACAACGTGTGTTATCTGCTGGAACATGCACAAACCCCACCAATCCTGCACCCTTTCCGCTTGGCTTTCATTCCTAAGCTTCATGCCAAGCCGTAGCCGCTCAGAGGTATCCACTGGACCAGATTGGCGTCATCGCCCAAGCTGAGGGACTCCATGGAGGCGAAGTTGGGACCATGCTGAATTTCACATGGTGAGGTAGTGAGGCATAGCAGCAAGCTCCGCGCAGAGTTGTGCTTCAAGATCCTTGTGAAGCCGATTCTGATTGATAGGTCTGTTCATGCTCCTTTCAGAGAACGAGTGTTTCAGACACTTGGCCGTGCAGTGGTTGTAGGGTTGAGAGGCGTCGGTTCTTTGAAGTTACATATTCTTTAAAGTTATATGTAAAGTTTTGTTTTTGGGCTTGCCAGATGTAAAACATGAGTGTAATGCATCCTGCGGCAAGCGAATCGGCAATCAGGTTGCCCCTGCCTAACCCGCGCTGCAGTTTCACTATAGATCAATATCGCTGCTGCTACCCATGCCCCCTGCGTGGGAGATCTGCAACTCTCGTCTGAAGCCCCTACTTTTGTTTTCGGTGCAGGTCTCGGTATGTCTCTCAGTTAACAAATCTTTTCCTGGAACCTAGGAGGTTTGGGAAGCCAGCTTCAAGCTACTGGCCTGTTTCTTGGATTTTCTTCAGCAGCATCTCTGTTTGATCAAAGCCTGAGGAACGCAACGCAGCATGATCTCAAATTCTGTGTTAGGAGCAGCCCAGGTCCTACTTTGTGTACTTCAGCACCTGGGCAGCCAGAGGCAGTGAAGCTTCCCTGCGCCGTCTACAAATCGTTTCTGCTGCTAGAGAAGGCATGCTGGGCACGCTACAGTCTTAGTCAGACACTAAGACAGGAGCATCAGGGAGGACAACGCTCATTGAGGAAAGCCCGGATCTTTAGTGGCAGTGGGAGAGCTTCCCAAACAAAAGCATACCCGACCTGCCGGTGCAAAGGTGCACGGGGTTCCCACTCGCACTGCTAAAGTGCGAGTGTTTGCAGAAGTTGCTGCATGCTTGGAGCATGCCATGCAACAAGTTCTCCCGAGGCGCATACACTTACCTGAAGCCACGATTTCGGGCACGCCAGCTGCCGGCAAGCGTGGCGGACGGTTGACAGGGTTGGAAGAATAGATGCTTATTTGATTGTTGGCTTTGCACCGGTGAGGTTGCCGCGATTGGCTTGGCTTTGAATAGTTCTGGTTGCCGAGGTAACTGCGAAGTTCCGCCAGAATTCAGTATGCTCTGGGAAAGGTGCAGGAGGGATGTTTTTTCGCAATCCAGAGGCGAGGTTTCGCTGTGTTCCAGACTTTCCCACCCTGTATAAGATCTGATAGACCCGATTAGCCAACTGCAGCCCGAGCCAGGCAGACGAATACAGTGGGAGGCAGAACATCGACAATGAATTGGATGTAAATGCGTTCCAGTACGCGTGTCAGTCTGCTGGCACATCCTGCTCTGGTACAGCAGTAAATTGCTTCCATCATGGTTTCACCTGTCAGCCAGGACTTGGTTTCCGCGAGTCTGGCCGGTATGCTGGGTGTGGCTTGGCCATCACGTGACGTGCTGGCGTCATCCAGAAACGAGATTTAGACATCGGAGTCAGTATTTATGAAGGCAAGGTCCCAGGCAACAAAAAATCAGCCAGATGTGTTCAGTTGCCTGTTAGCTTTGAGACATGTCACAACAGCGGAAGGGGAAACTCTGGTTGGGAAACGCTGCGTTGGGAAGTCCTTGGGCGCTGCATGATGTCACAGCCCTGACTCTGCTCGGCACCGTGACCTGTAGCTAACCTCCGAAAACACACTGCGACTGCATGCTCTCAGCCAGCAAGCGGATTGAACGTTGTGTCAGAGTCTGTTAGAGTAGTCTTCAATCGCCCCGTTTCAAATTAGTGTGGGCACGGTATTAAGCATTTCTTTTACGTAAGCTGTAGAGCTGAAAGACTTGCGGTTCCGGTGCTTGTTTTCCGGCATTTGGGAGCGGGGCAATCAGCTCACATGGGACGCTGGTGCTTTCCCATCACCAGTCCTACAATGCAGGTTGCGCTCAGCACTCCGCTGTGGGTGGTCGGGGCCTCATGCCGCCATGCGAAGAACCCTCGACTTTCAGCGTTTGGAATTCAAGCTTTTGGATTTACATTCTATCTTAATGGAAGCACCGCGTTCGTAATAGGCTTCAAGGGCTTGCTGTGATTGCTGCTCAGGGGCTTTTGTGTGGCAGGGGCATGCCTACCGATCTACCTGAGAAAGGAACTGCATGCAAGTTCTTCAACCGCAAGTGGTGCTTCCGGAATGCATATTCTGGCAAGAGCTTGACCTCCGGCATGTTCCACCATTGACAGCGGAGAGATTGATTGGATTTGTCAAGGTGCAAGGCCTGAAGCAAGACGAACTGCCTGACTCCCCACGCCTGCGCAGACACTTTCAAGCGATCGATCCAGTACAGGCTAGGATTCGAGTCTTTTGGCTTTGATTCCAGCTGCAGGCCACCACGCGCTTGAAGATTGGCCGCGCCACCGGCTCAGGACTTTGGGAAGAGTGCCTTGGTCCAACTCTAGCCCACTGTGGGTAAGGGTTGAAGAGCTGTGACTTTCTTGCTTGTTCGGTTTGTAAAAATACTTTGATCCTGACTTTAATACTTTGATCCTGAATTTCGGGCGGGCATGAGGTTTTTAAGGGCACTGCAGAAGCAAGCCGTCAGAAATCGCAATATTAACTGTGGACGCGGGCCTCGCACCAAACCTAGGAGCAGAGCTCCAAGATGTGGGCAACGATCTCATTCTCAGCGTCCAAAGCCTCATCGTCAACCAAGTGTGCTGTCATCTGCTCAACACTCTGCCGACGACTGGGCCGGACTTGAATTCCGCGAAGGTCAAATGCATAGGAATGGCGCAAAGGGAGTAATGGCACTTGGCCTGCGTCCAAGCGCTTTTAGCCCCCGCAACCCCTCTCTTCGACTAAACACCTCTGCATCGTCTAGGGTTCCTGGGAAATTGCCTTCATAACCTAGTGTTGCCCAACGGAAGACTCTTATGGCCTCGGCTCGCGAAAACCTTGTGGCCCTTCGCCGAAGTTCTTCAAGGACTGCCCAGCGTTCCCCCCTCCGGCATCTGCGGGCCATTCCCCTTGATTTTTCCTTCGTTTCATCCTGACCAGCTCAGACAACGCCCGCCAAGATTTTTGGTAGAACATGCGTACATGTCCGGGGGGGCTCCTTCAGAGGCTTTGTTCTTAGAACCAATTCGTAGAACCGCAGGGCTCGGAAATCTTCAGCTTGGCCCTGCTCCTAGTGAAAACTGTCGAACACATGCTCAATGTAAGTTGCTCTCACGAAAACTCCAGCTGGCATGAGTGGGCCACAGCTCAGGCCTGTGGCTTGCGGGCCTGTGGTCAGTTCATGTCAGTTCCACTCAGTATTGTGCTGAACTTGCGTCGTTGTTGTCAGCCCTTCCCAAAGTTGTGATGGTCCTGTCAGCACGAAGGTTGGGCAAAATCAGAAGCCATGAGATGATGCAAGCTGAGCTAAGGGTGGGTTTCATCCTCGTCCTGGAGGGTACTGGAGCTCTGTGGAGCGGCATGGCCTCTTCGATGTTGCTGGCAACGTGCTCGCACAGAGGGGCCTGGAGTCAAAGGTTGATTGATGGATTCAGTATTACAGTACTAGATTTGTCTTCACATTTTTATTTCCAGCTGATGGGTAATGGCATCAGATTTCTGCTCTTAGGGCTCAACTTGCAGCAAAGTTTGGATTTGACACAGCAGCTGTCAGGATTCGGACCTGCTGAACAGTTTGCATGATCGCGTGATTTGGAAAAATCGGGCACCGGATCTTCACAGTGGGCTGATTGTTGCTAGAGATGGGATGTTAGGGTTAGGGTAGACGCTGGCACTTCAGGGGTGCGGTGTGGTGTCGGATTTGGCGGGGTGCGGAACTATCCTTGTAAACCACGCCAGGTTCCAGGGAGTTGTGGACGAATTCAACTCCAAGATGCGTACACTTTTTCAATGTTCTTCGGAATTTCTGCATAAACATCGCCCCTCGTCAGCAAGCGCTTGTCCATTGTTTCGCTCGCCTACCTTCTAAGCCGGTACATTTGAGGTTGCAAACCCTGCCATCCAGCAGCTTGGCTGAACTTTCGTGTTTTGCCTCAGAGTGAGCTTTGCGCGAGGGCGATCTTGGCATGTGAGACATTCTTGCAGCAACGCAGAATTGAACCGTCAACTTTTCGTGGGAATGCACCGACATGGGCAGACCAAGATGAAAGCCTCATCAAATGTCAGCCGGCGATCATTTTGGACAACGTTCCATGCAACAATAGCAAGGCCAACTTGAAATACTTTTGCTCAAAGGTGAGGTATGCGGGCCAGAGTTTGCACACCAAGCTTAGATAAATCGCCATGAGCCCCTGTGCCATCAACAAACAGAACAGAACCCTCCGCTCAGAGTATTCGGGTTCATGTAACTCAAGGGCAGAGGCTCCGGCCGCAGCTTTCAGGTTTGTCATCTACGACCTGTTGAAGCGAAACTTCTTCCGAAGAGAAGCAGAGATTGCTGCATCCCACGCCTTCATGGCCGGTGCGATCTCGAAGTCGGTGGCCACCTGTGCGACTTACCCGTTCCAAGTCGCGCAGCATCTTGGCTATGCTGGAGGCAGTCAGGATTGTATTTTGTGTTTCATAGCAAGATTGCAACACAGGTTCCAGGGTTGTTCTTTTTGGCACGCAAAGGTCGCTAAAAGTCGGTGAAATGCTTTGAGCTATGGTCAATCTTGGATTGCCGTGAATGAAAGCAATGTGTTCAAGCAATGTCATCCGAAATCGGAGTTTCACAGTGTGCGCGAAAGCCCGCAAACGCTTCACGAAAGGCGCTGCAGTTGATGGGTTCGGGGGAGAAGGAATTGAGCACAGCCCCCATATGATCGTGTCGCATTCGCCTCACTTTCTGTATACAAAGTAAGCAGGGATCAGAATATTGAATGTTGGCTGGATTAATTTCACAGGTTATACAGGTTACAAAAAACTTCGGTCTGGGTCTGATTCAGCTGCTGCTAGGCAACAGCGGCTCGAGTCAAAGGAGCGACATCCTGTTCGGAGATGCCCAACGTAAGAAGAGGAGGCCAGTGAATTAATTGACCTAAGGACACGACAGCGAGTTCAGCACCGAACACCTGGAGTGGCAGCCGCCAATCTCTGTCTAGCATGACTAATGTGTTCAACGCCCTCCCCAGTCCTGCTGGCCGTGGACTACCTACGTACTCCAACATCAAGTCCTAGCATGCTCGCTTCTAATTACAACGCTGATAGCACATCATGGACAGGTGTTAATTACTCGTCGTTCCCACTCTTAGGGGTACTTGGAAATGAATTTGTACTTTTTGCTTCTTATCATCCTAAGGAACAGCAATTTTTACTAGGCTTCCAAGTTCACCATAGTACTCTTGGCACCCGAAAAGCCTGAAACCTCCAGGAAATGGGCATACTTAACTGCCTCATCGACGTGGTGCTCAGTAGCGGCCTCCCTGTCGCAAACGTATCAAAGGACGGGCAAGGTTTGAAGGTGCAGTCAACCACACGAAAAAGAATGCGGGTGGAGTACGGTTCTGAAAAGCTTTTCTCAGCTTAGGTGCTCAATCGGGATCAGGGTTTTGGATTGTGCTCTTTTCCTTGCAGCACGGATCTAGGTATCAACATAGAAGCAGACAATGTCTTTGAATTTCATTTTCTGCCTACCTGGTTGAGGCTTTGACGCTGGTTTCGCTCCCATGCGTAGTCCCTCTGTCTGTACCACCCTCTAGCGGGGTCAAAGCAGTTTTGAAATGGAGTCCTGAACTGGATTTGAGGTGAAACCGATCAGACTTTAAACCTCAAAGCCCCGCTCTCACCACATCGTTTTTGTATTGTCAAAGCAACAACAAGCTTTACAAGGGTGACGATGCTTTGAAGCGATTTCTGTAGACGATGATGTGCGAATCTCTGTGAAGCACACTCACACTAGGAGCAACCTCTTACATGCGATGTAAGCTGAATCGCCAAATTGCCATCCACAGCCTAACCTGGACAAACGGTGCCAACGTAACTATCAATCAGCATAAATCCTTTGTAAAGTTTATGGATGGTACGTACGAATCATGCAAAGTACAAACAGCTTACCTGGAGGCAACCCGTAGCGATGCTGTTGATAACTGCATAGAAATCTTGAACAACTTGGAAAAGGAAATGCTGCAGTAAATCAACTCAAGCTTTGTTGGTCCAAAGCGCAAACTCTGAACATCTGCCATATTATAACAAAAGTTCTGTACGCTCTAGAAGCGATACACGTCACCTGCCCGGAACAGGACAGTATAAATTCATTCCAAATGAAAAAGCTGACCTACATTGGCGGTACCAGCTACGCGTGTGGATCGAGAATGGGCCAAGCATAAAGCGTTGAGAGACGCACTATTGCTATATTAAAAGCATGTAAGACTTTCGGAATCGCGGCTTAGAAGGGAAACTGCCATGTTAGGACACAGCTTAAGATCACCACCCAGAGATCTGATGAAGCAAGTCCTCTTGAGCCAGGCCCAAGCAACATGTCAGGAGAGTACGTAGGCAAACCCAGAGCAACCTGGTTAACCGAGACATGCAAAGATGCGTAGTGGATCCCCACATGGATTTCAACTTCAACATTTCTTAAAACAAGAACCACTTAAGGAACAGGGCTCGAGAAAGACAGGCTCCATTCGGAACAGATGAAAGAAAGCATGTATGCGAATCTTTCAGCGAACATCTCATCCTCGAATTACTTCTTACATTTGAGCGGGCTTATTCAAGAAAATGCCTGGAGCACTAGCCAGACATTTCGGGGCACCGTAGAATAGCTTTTTCGGTGGCAGTAGCAACCTTGGGCAACGCTCAGCTCCAGACTTCATTCCAGCTGTGGACAGCTCAAAACCGTTCAGTGGTAGCTCTGACTTATGTTTGTGCAGCAGTACCAGCCCTCAGAGGGCTCTCTGAAATCCAGCTTAGATTGAGACTCTTTCATTCAATGCCCTGCAATTGTGCACAGCTCACGTGGGGATCAGCAGGGAGTTGCTTCAGGCAGATGTCTCTCTTAGCAGCTTCGGCTGCGGCTCCTGGAGCCTAAGCAGGACAGCCTGTCCTGTAGGGTTTTAATTGTTGAATCAGAACACGTCCACAAGCATGGCCGTGCTTGGAAATTATCTTGCCGTTGATCTAAGAATCCCATTGGCATCTGAGGCTTCATTGCCCTTTACGCCGGCATCGAGGCAAAGCTTCTGCAGACACATGGATCCATTATCTGAGCTTATAAACCAGTATGCTGAAACCAAAATTGACTTTTGCCCGCTGAGCGCTTATAATTCATGATCTCCGCTGTGTTAGATATTCTGAAAATCAACACGCCTGCAACACGCTTTAGTTTAAGATTGGGCCATGCTTTAGCAGCGCTGTGTTCCACGCGTGCTGTGTTTCTTTTGCCAAACTGGGCCAGCGACCTGGAAATAAGAAGGCTTCGGTCACTTGAGGTGACAGGGGACACTGCATTCTTTGGCTCTAGAATGCCAAGCCGGGAGACAGGCAATGCTCAAAAGTGCGCGGAAATTCCTTAATAAGCTCCACGATATTTGCAGTTTACTAGGAGTGGTTTAATAGAAGACGTGCTGCATGGTAACGGGAGTAATGGGCGTTTACCTGGCCGACACCCCGCTCTTGGCAGTTCATTTGCAACGCCAAGATGCATAGCGTAGCTTGACATGAAGAGAGGGTATGAGCCATTGTGGACATTGAATGTGCCATGAACCGCCATGTAAGGACGGTGCTTAACTCCGCGCTGATGCGTCTTTGCATGCATTTGGGTTGATATCAGGCATTGATGCCACAGGCAATGCTCCTGACCAGGCTAAGCTCGCATGCGTCCGATTAGAGAGACATGGGTGTGCACAGTTCTGCTTTAATGACCGCGTGACCTGGGAAACCAATATCTCCTGGGAAGTCGACAGAGAACAAAGGCAAGTCAGAAGGATCCAGCCAGGGCTATGACCATTGTGCATTGCATGTGTGGTGCATGTTCCAAGCGGCGGGCCAGCCATCCTTCTTGCAAGGTTCATGTTCTACGAGAAACTGGTTTCTCATCTTCGTACATTCTTCTCTGCGGTCGTGGACTACAGGACGGGACTTACACACCTGGAATCCTGCTCAAGAAGCTGCAGAATCTGACGCAACACATGTCCCAAAGCTGCTGCAGTAGTATGCAACAGCTGTACCGGCCACAAAGAAGTTGGACATGAATTGGTCACACATGGGATGTGCTGTTTTGGCGGCGAATAGCATGCAGGCACCTGTGTTGTGGTTTGATCGCCTATTGTGCTTTTTGAGTTGATATATCGCAGGGAGCAAGAAGTCATGAGATGCCGCGGCGCATCAACACCAACATGTTCTGCTCAATTTGTTGTCCGCGAACCTCACCTTTGCGAGATGGTGGTGAGGGTTTCAAGCTTGAATTATAGGTGTTGAACGACACTTGCATTAATCTTCACATCGACTCACACCTGCCTCGGTGAGCCCCAGCCCTCATTATGATAAAATGCCCATGGTCCTGTCCCTGCTATCAAGAGCAGTTCCTACCAGCACAGAGAGCCCACCAGACTGATTCTGTTTCCTCATTACCACGATTTGCATTGATGCTTGGGTTGATTGATCTTGTTTTTGCAGCTGCAGCGAATCTACTGGCCATAAACCTGAGCTTGTGAAGCATGCAAGCTTAAACAAGCGCGGGCTTCGGTCTGCATGGGCTCGGCACTGCTGGCGGCCCGGTCTTGCTGAGAAGGGATGTGGCTTCGCCCAATGTGTCAGGCACAGCCTGTAGAGCGCTCGTTGCCGCACGAGGATTGGAAGTAGCACGAATCGACTGTCCGTAATAGTGAAGTGTAACAGGAACCGGGCGGGATTCCGTTTAACAGGAACCTACCGGTTTCCTTAACCGGGTCGCCGGCCCATGCATAACGGGAACCAGCCGGGCCTTGAGAAAGCCCACACATGTGTCAACACAGGTTATCGCATTCTTGGTTGGACTCTTCCAAAGGGGAACCGATTTTCGGTCCCCCATCCAGAACATTTTTTTTGGGCATTTCCGACTTCCTACCAGGCCTCAAACCGAACCAGAGCCCCAAAGACAAATTTTGAAATTCTCAAATTCAAATTCTGATTTTGAAGCTGGGCCAGACATGTGACAAAGGCAGACTGCAACCAAGCGGTTCAGCTACCGGAATCATGCTTGGCAAAGAGTGAGACGCAGACTGAGAACGCAAGAGGTTGAGGCTCCAAATCTTTAAGCCCAGCCTTGGACCGTAGACCCTGAGCCCTTCATTGTAAAGATTCCTTAAGCTCCGCATCCGAAACCTGAAGCCGTGTACACCTCCGCCTTCCATTCGAGACCCTAAATCTTTGTGTGTTTCAAAGGCTTGCAGAAGGGTTCGTGGGATAAAGGTTGGCTCCGCGCCAAAGTTGCCCCTGTCATTGATCAATCTCCATCCTGTTGTAGTACTAGTTAGAGCTGTGGCAGCAGTAATGCTGGTAGCATCGTCGTCGTAGTCGTCGCAGTCATAAGAATGACAATCGTGATTGTAGCAGACAGTACGAGTCGGAGGAGGAGGAGGAGCAGGAACAGAAACAGGAGGAAGAGTACGTAGACATAGGAGTAGTGAGTAGTAGGAGCAGAAGGCGTAGTAGAAGTAGTAGGAGGAGGTGACACGTGGTAGTGCGAAGCTAGAAGTAGTAGTAGAAGAAGTAGTCGTACAAGGAGAAGAATGAGTAGAATGAGCTACGGGAAAGTTGCAAAAAAGTTGTTCTGGACAGGGACCGATTTTCGGTCCCCCGCTTTGCGAGGTTCGGGTTCGCGCTCCGAGATTTCGCTTCTGGTTTCGGTTTCGCTTCCTTTTCGCCTTGGTTTGGGTTACATTTTTGCTGCGGTTTCTGTTACGGTTCTCGATGGTTCCCGTTCCAGGCCCGAGAAACTGGTTCCCGTTACGGACACCATGGTTCCCCTTACACCCCGCACCCGTTGCCACACTTATCATAGATTGAGTTATCGCATGCGGGCTTTGTTTTCTTAAGCTTGTGGTTAGAGAGGCTAGCGGGTATGCTATGTTGCTACATTTTGGGAGTTCAGTCCAGAGTCGTTGAGGGGACTGGCCAGGCGGCGCCGTCAGAAGCGCTTCGAGCACACTGTTTGAGCCAGCGCTCGGAGTGTAGACTTGCATGAAGGTGCTAACCCCTTGCAAATGCAAGCCCCGAGAGAACCAGCTGTAAATAAATGCTCCTGGGTCCTTGCTTAGATGAGCACGCTGCGTCTCGCGGCGGGATTTGCATGGAATCTCTATGCATCCGCCTCAAGCGGATCTACTCTGATAACCCAATCTCCCGTGGCACTCCGCAGCTTCTCTTCTTGGATGTCAGACAAGAGCTTCCTGCAACTCACGCAATGCCAAAAGTGACAACTCAGGGCCGGGCAGGAAGGATGAAGCCATTCATTTTGCAAGACAGCCGTTGATCTCCAAACTGACGTTCCTGAGCTAGCCAGACAGTTTCTCCAGGAGTTTGCCAACTGGTGGTATTCATTGTGGAAGCCGTGCAGACTTGTGCTGTGCTTTCAGAAGCTGTTGCGCTGTTGTCGACGCCATCGTTCCTTTTGATCTGTTGTAAAGAAGCTTTCATGTGGAGCTGCACCAAGACTTGCAGCAGCTGCACATGCGTGCAAGCATTACTAGCAGTTACTAGCACGCTACACATGCCCATGCTGTGGAACATGGGCCACAGCGCATAGCGCAGCTTAGCGTCGAGCGCCACCTGTCACCTGTTCCACGAAAGAGTTGGAGAGGATGTGACAGCGCGTGCTATATACAGCTTTGGTGCATTATGAGCTCCATCTGGACATGTTTGTAGGCCTGATTCAGCTGTGTGATAGCTCGCGGTGAAGCACCAAGCCTCGCCAGCGCTTCCTCCCTTTGTCTTTGCGACGCGAACCGCGAAAGTTCTAAAACTGTAGCACTCCACCATTTTCGCTTAGTCATGCTGCTCTCAATCCAGTGTTGGCCATGCCTTGCTGATGACCATTGACCAGCTTTGTCTGACACTGACCACGTGCCATTCTGTGGGACATTATCAGTTTGCTATGTTTGCTCTTATCAGCATGCATGGAACTCTGGACAAGCTCCAACGCAGGGCACAGAAGAGACAGACACAGAGAGGCATGTACACACATGCACGAGTATGTACACCAACGCTCACACAGACACTCAGGAGGTTTCTGTTACTGTTCATTTGTCAACTTGCTTGCCTTTGTCTTTTTTCTTGTTCTTTTCTTTGTCTTTCTCAAAGAGGATACTTAAGAGGCGTTTATGACAGAAGGATGTTTTCTTCGATGTTCCATGTCTTTACTGGGCAATGAGTGATGGCTGCGCACAGCCCACTGCTTCGGAATCCTTTGTTCCGAATGTCACACACATAAGTAAGTGTATCTATGTATATATGCATCTCCACACTACATGCATGCGTCTGTGTCCACTCCTGCTCTTTTGTGGAGCCAGACGTGGAAACACACCAGAAGGCAGCCACACCTGAAGGCATGGTTGGCAAGGCCTCAATAGTTGGGCTTTGAATCCTGGAAGCCTCAGAAGCTGATATCCCCGAAGCCCAGACATGCCACCAGACAATCCGCTTAGCTCTGGAGCTCTCCATGCGGCCTGGCGCAATGGGCTAGCTGGAGCCTGCTCCCCTGGGCCATGTCTACCAGGATGCGCTCAGTGCGGCTTGTGGTGCACTTGTAGGAGTTTGAAGATTGAGAGGATTCGGGCTAGTGTTGGACCAGGATTGGAGGGTTTGATTTACTGGGCAACCGTGACATGCCTGCTTAAGCAAAGGGCTACAAGTAACAAGTAGTTACAGTTAGAATGAAGGGGTCCAGAGAAAAGCGAGTCAGAGCACTATCGCCAGATTGGGTTGGGTCCATTCTGCCTGAAATCTGAGGCCATGGGTACTGGCTTGCGTTCCTGGCTGCGGGCAGCGCCCAGCTGAGATACAAAGCGCACAAATTCGCAAAAGTTTCCTGTGAAAGGCCTGAAGGTAAGCCAGGTAAGCTGCCAATTTCATAGTAGCGGATGAAAGCTGATTCTTCACGGCGTGGGCCATGAGTATACAGGCTTCAGCGAGCGCCAAGATGTCCGGAGACTTGATCCCTTGCGTTTCAGGTAGCCTCCACGTCCTGCAACGGTTCTGCGGAATGCCTGTCTATGTCTATGTAGCTGTGCTTGCAGCGTTGTCTGCCAGAGGGTAATTTCCAACTGGAGAGCATCTTGAACTTTGAGCTCTTGTCAAGAGGTTGTGTCAAGGACGTTTAATGTGGGACCCTCTTTAACAAGGGCCCCCCCCTCCCAACATTAGGGCCCTCCGAAGAATAGAAATTATGCATCCGCAATACGGCCCCCTGAGCTTCCACGGTTCTGAGGTCCCTGTGGATTGATTGAGAATCTTTCCTACATTTTGAGGGCAGCAAAATCAAAACACATTATAGGGGGCCCAGGTGGCCTTGCAATCATTGCCCTGATCCTGAATAGGCAGACCCCAAAACTCATTATAATAGGGGACCCTTTCGCGAAAGGAGGTCCAACATTAAGGTCCTGCACCCTAAGAATCGAGCAGACGTTCAACAGTTGAGAAGCATTGCAGCACTAAAGCATACCACGCATCATCTTCCAAAGGTGGTGGGCTTTGTGCTAGTGCCGAGCCTTCCCGCGGCAGAGCAAATTGTCATTCGAGCCGCCTTGCCACCTGTTTTCGCGGGCCGTGGACTAGCGGGGTTCAGTGCCACGATTTCCTTTCGAGCTTAGATGCTCCAAACCAGCAGTCCATCAACCTGTGTATGAAAATTTGGCCATCAGCCCACTCAGTTTCACGTCTCTTTATGTGTACCCGACCCACGCCAACACGTCAAATCCTGAGGCATTCCGGCAATGTTGGACGGAACATAGCTTATAAAGATTGCGAGTATTCGGTTCAAGGATGCAGTGTCAGGGTTATACGGAGCTTCAGCGTCTGAGTGTTGGTGTTGCTGTCCTGCGTTCAATTATCTTATGAACTTAATGTTAGTGCAGCTCTGAACCCAGGCCTGTAACCTGTTTATCACGTGCCACATTGCTTTTGGGCTGTGTTTCGACATGTCCGACCAGCACTTCTTTAGCGATATGTCAGCGACAGGTTGGCAACCCTCTGCGGCCTTGGAATCTGAACTCGGGGGATGATGTGGAGAGCTCGCTTCCTGAATGCACTGCTGTCGCAATTAGCATTAGCCTATCACCTCTCAGCTCTTCCGAGGCTGGTTTTGGCCCAAACCTTAGCTTGAGGTCTTCGATCTGTTCCTGTGCATGCCTTTTGTCCTATGCGTCAAGGGTCCTTGAGTCTATTGAGGGCTGATACAGCTAGGCACATCCGTTCTTTTAGTTCTCCGTTTTTGGGGCATTGGAGCGGCAAGATGTCGTGACAGGGCGAGACTAGCCGAGCTCCCCGCAAAAGTTGACAGCGGCCACGGCAGAGAGATCTGTTGTAGAATTGTAGAATTGCGATGCGGCCTCTGAATGCATTTTGCCCTCTGCTGAAGATAACTAATGCGTGTCATAGTAGGCCAAAAGCAGAAGCCCCAGCATGCTGCAACAAGAAAGTGGAAAAGTACAGTGAAGGGTTCTGTTTCTTGCTTGGGAAGCGGTTCTCAAGGACACTGGCGTTTGCTTCTCTGACGCAGGATCTGTCAAGGCGCGGCCGGCACATGCAAACTAAGTCGCAAGGATCATGTTCATACCGGATGGCTGATTAACATGCTGACGAGCACTACAGGAAATAGCCTCACGCTAGCACGGACTATACTGACTGGCTGGCCTCACCCCAACACCTCGCATGGCGCTATGATTGCATTCCCTTGGCGTTCGACGGCAGGCTGTTTGGACCAACTTTGGCGACCTGCGCCCGACAGGGTGGGGAGCGTGGCAAGGATCAGGCTAGTACAGGGTTGAGGCTTCGACCTACGATCATTGAAGCATCGTTCTGGCCTTTGGCCACAGCCTGTTACTCTGTTTGGCACATCTTTGCACACTCTAGGCTTTGGCCAACCTTCATCCTGCTCAGACATGTGCCTCGGCTTGAAAGCTTTCTTGTGTGTGTAAGAATCCAAGAGCCGGCGTGACTTGGAGTAGTGTAGAACTCACGGCTGCTCAATGATAACAAGGACCATGAGAGTCGCTGTTGCGAGAAACTCAAAACCTGGGCAAAGCTTTTAGCAGTGGCTGTCGCATGTGCTGTTGTGACATGTTGTGACTTACAGCTGACCAAGCATGTGCTGGCTGAGGTGACCGCTGGCACGTGGAGTGTGGAACAGAGCGCCAAGGCATGGCCCGCAGCCAATGAGAGATCAAACTTCTTGCGGAGAGGCTGCATGCTGAGGCATATCGGGTTTTCAGTGTGTCAAGGGCTGAAGAGGACCGAGATTTTTTCGGCAGTGGCAATTGCCAGCAAAGAAAGAAGGTTTCCATTTTTTCCGAATTGCTAGAGGGCCCGCTCCTTGTTTTCTACTTGTACTAAAGCCCTGTGTTGTTTGGCAACCCTGAATCCCAAGCTAAACCCGAGAAAGCGTCATAGACAGTGATGTACCCGATGTAGCTGTCGCCGTCCTCAAAGTGTTTTCATACTCCAGGCCTGAATGCAGATTTAAGAAACACAGTCGGAAGCTGATTGCAACTCTTCTCTTTCGTTTGGTGCAGTCTCAAATCACACTTAGCCATTCGCTCGGTCGTCTTTGTTGACTAGTGAACTGAAGGGATACAGTGATCGCGCGTCGCATGGGAGGAGGCTTTCAAGAGAATGCGACTGAAGTCTGGGAGCATTAAGCAGCGTACCCCGCGAGCCCTAACAGCTTCTCCTTGTTTTGCCTGAGGTTGCGCAGGCTGAATCCTGGGCTCCAGCAAGACTCCGCCTTCGCCCCACGCTCTCCCCGCTTGGGGCCTGAGAGTGTTTCAGTTGGAGGGATGACGTAAGGCGCTAAATGGGCTAATTGCAGTTATGCCAAGACACATTGGATTTGCAGAAGTTCCTCAGATTCCTGCCAGACTGGTTCCAACTCAGAAGGAATGAAGGAAGTGAGAATCAACCGCAAAACTCAGACAGGCTTCCGAAGCATCAACCAGCCTGTTTCAGAAGGTGGACAAGGCTTCAGCAACAGAGAAACAGGAAATTTCCTATCACGTGATACAGGATCTCAAGCCCCAATCGACTTTGGAGGCCTTTGTCTATTCGTCCAGCAAGTGGGCATGAACAGTATGCGGCTGGTCACTTTTGAAAGCGGAGACGGTATGCCCCACCCCCACACCTATAGCAATGTCACAGCAACAGCTGGGCCTTCCCAGGTTGTTGGTCCGGGTCCCCTGCAGCCAGTGTTGTTGGGATTCGCACTAGTCACTAGTAGGCGAAGCCCAATGGGGGCGAGTGCTCCTCAGCGCCCGAACGAAAGAAAGAAAAGAGTCTTCCACGAAATGAGCGCTCTCATCATAGGAGGGTGGCATAAATTCAAAAAGGACAAGTTGCTATCCAATGTGCAAAGAGTTGTACAGTAATTGGAATCGGATGTGGACGTGAAAGCCGCTTTTGTTCCAGGGTTGAGGAGAACCCACGCTCTCCTTGCAATTCAATGTCCAAGAGAGTCAGCAGAAGAGCAAGGAGCCAGCCGTGAAACCTGTTCAGCGCATGCAAGGCCGCGAGGCGCAAATCTGTCCATAGAGGGCAAGCCAGGATAAGACCCCAGAAGACCTCGGCTCGCATTGAGACATCGGAGTTCAAGTGAAGAGCATAAAGAGCTGCATTGAGGTTGAATGGGGACTTGGCTAAAAGCCATGCAATAAACCGCGATAGCTTGGAGCAAGACAACCATTGAGAACGAGGAATAAGATTCGTGGAGAGCGGACGAGCAACCAATACGTCGAAAACCTCTTTGGTAGTATGAAGCTCGCATGTAGCACCGCCTTGCATGCGTGTTTACTGTTTGAGAACCGTCCTGCCTTGTACATCTGCGTTGTAGGTCATGGGATCTTCTGACGTCATTCCCACATTGCCCCGTACTGGTTGTTTTGTTCGATGTGTCTCAGCTGTATGGGAAGCTTTGATGGTAAGGCCAAGAAGAAACCCGACCCTCTGCTCCAAGCAAAAAAGTAGGCAGAAGTGCTAGCTGAAGGGAATCATGTGTTTGAGGAACCCGTGCAGTAATCTACTGATGTTCGCAAACTGTTTGATTTTCCTTTCCTCAACACGTAGAGACGTAGAATGTCTCACAGAGAAACGGCGGGAGAGCGAAGAGACACTGGGGGGGGTGCCCGCCTACCTCGTACCCGCGCCGTAAATAGAGCAAAAGAGTCGGAGACTGAGAGCCCAATTCCAAATAAGAACTTAAACTTTTAGAGCATTTTTGTTTTTTGTCCTGCTCCCCCTGCATTGGTATTTTCTCAAAATCTGTCGGCTTGCCCCTGCCTGAACCTGCAAGGGTGGCTGGATGCCTTGAATTCTGAACCCGTCCTGGCACAGCATCAGACGTATCCCCTAGCAAACCTGCATGTTATCAACTTGAAGCTCCAGGCTCAAAGGCGACTGCCTAGGCTGGTACCGGCCAAATGGTCGGGGCCACATTGCTTCTGTGGTTCATAGGCTGTGTAGATGCCCGTCCAGGGGCTCAAGCATCTAGAAAGCAGTCTAGGTTGAAAGATGAGCGGGGCAGAGTCTTGACCGGCAGCAGGGCCAGTTGAAGAACGACCTTGACGTTCTTGAGTCTGCAGAGAACAGCTGACCTGTGACATGCCATGTCATATGACGTGTGCATAGCGATTGTGAGGTAGCCTCAGTATTGCTGCTGCGCCGACTTGGCAGCGGCGTCTCTTCTGCTTGAAGGTTTCCAGGGCAGCTTACCATAATTTGTGGAGTCTCAGGGTTGGTATATTGTTGGGTCGTCTTGCCTGTTACCAGGGTTGAGAGGCATCGAATCGAAGTGACTGCTCTGGGCCTTTCGGATCGGATCATGGGTTCTCTCCGGGCAGGTTGCAGGGGGCAGCAATGCCAGCAGGTTTGCGCAAGCTTGCGCAATTTCACCCGCTCAATGTGCGGGGTGAGCTTCGGGAGAGCAGCTTCTCAAGCCGCGCAAGCCTGCATGGATACAGCTTTTGCAACACTTTACGTTCTCGCTGCGTCTAATTTATTTGGTGTGCGGCATCGCTTACTTTCAGCTCTGGGCCCCTCTTTGTCTTCTGTTGGGGCTGTCGTGAGCTTAAGTTCTAAGCCCACTGGCACTGAATTTTAGAACATGGATTTCGCCCGCCTCTGCAGAGCTTTGATTTGCCTCTGCGGACGTGTTATGTCGAAAGGCAGATGTGCCAGTTTACGTAAACTTGCTCAAGACTCATGGGAGGGTTGCTTCTTCAAAGGACCAGATCCTGCAAGACGCCCCAAAAGCTAGGCGACGTGCTAGGTGCAGACAGAAAGAAAAGGTACGTGTACCCGAGTATCCATGACCTGCAAGTATCAGGTCAGCGCTCACTTCGGCCTTTGTCTTAAGCATTCTCCAACTTACTAATCCTCGCGATGCATATTCTGCCGTCCACCCACATCTTGATCAAGCACCACAACCCTCGTCTTACTGACTAAGCTGTGACCCCGCGTCCACAATGCCAGCAAGGCCTGGCGCCCCGCCACGCCTCTCCGGGCAGGTCGAGTTGTGTTGTAAAGAATCCTGGAGCTACTGGGTGCTACAAGTACAGGTCATAAAAAGCTGCACTTGGCTCTGTCCCGTAACGATTAAGCTTTCTGACAGAGTTTCGGGTTTTTGCATTGCCCGGGATGTTTTGCGGAGAGTGTTCAGTGCTTGGTGCTTGTAGCAGAGGAGCTCTGATAAAAGGCTGTGGGGCACAAGTGCTGGTCCAGGAGTCTTGCATCCATAGTTGAGCATTCCTCTGCACGAGCATGAAATACAGTTTGTGTTCTCTCCTGCCATCCTTAATTCACCTGCGGAGGCCTCCCGAGCAGTGGCCGCAGGACAGCCATAGGGCGTTGGTGGAATTAAGACACATCCTGAATTCAAGTAGCTGCCCATTTGTCTGTGTGATTTCATTGATCGCTTAATTAACAGATGTCAGTTCAGTACCCGCTTGGGCTGCCTGTGCTTTGAAAAAGGGCGCTCACGACTGCTAGATAATGCGACGTCTTGCAGACACGCTTGCAGAACTTGTCTTCAGGCTGCTCGCATGGGGCATAGCCGGATTTCCGGATTTCAAGCCGTGGATGGAGCCAGACTGTGGGTTTACGATCCTTGCTTGGTTTTGCTTCGGCTACGACCACGAGCCCTTGTTGGATGATAGCGCATGGTGATCACTTGTCTGTGTATGGGTATAGAATCTCTTGCCGATTCGCCGATGGTTAACCGACGGTCATAAGCTTGAGATACCTATTTCGTGTTTGCTTTGTAGCAGACTGAAGGTTGCACGCCAGCCCTAGCTATCCCAGCCGACTAGTTAGACGCCAACAGATATCCACATCATCCATCCGTATCTGATCTGTACCTTGAAAGCATCTCCTGCACTTGAAGCCTTGATGAAATCCCTTTGGCTAGCCGAGCGAGAGAAGGAGCAGCATGCAAACACGACCCGTGCCTCGGCTCTTTGTGGAAGACGGGAGGGAAGTGTTTGTCGGTCATGATCGGCCTGCAGCAGTACTGAGCACTTCCTCAAGCCTAGTAAAGGCAGGAGATGGGAGGGGCAGCCACCAGTAACAAACTTGGCAGCGTTAGGGAACGTCGTTGCAGCTTCAACTTTGAAAGAGCCAAGTTCATCACCTGCAATCAGCGGCTAAACTGCCAGCCTCTGCGCATCGTGAGGTGGACGAAGGGAAACAGTTGGAATCATTCAACCCTTCTGATGGAACTAAGACATTCTTTATCTTGGAAAGACTGCACCAGAAAAGGTTCTCGGCGCATCTGGCGCATTTACGCTCCTGAATTCTCGGGAATGTTCACCTCCGAGCTTAGATTCAAATTTGAAACATCGCGATCATGCGGGCCCCACAAAGCATGGCTTGGACACCCAAACCTTCCAGCAGCATCAGAAGTCGTCTTCGCTACCTTTGCTTGACTGCAACCCAGGGTGCCCGGCCAGCAGTACGAGTTTTCAGAATTCCGACATGTGCTCCACGCGATCCTTGCAGAGCCCAGCCAGCAGTGTGCAGCAAGAGATAGTGGCATGCCTGTCAGGATCCAGAATGTTGAGAATATTTTTCATTGTGGAATTGAATCTTTGGATGGAATTTCCAACATTTGCATTTACAATAAGACCACATGCTGCGTGATGCTGGATTCTGGTATCCTCAGATTGTGCATGTGTGCCTGGCTGCTAGACGGATCTCTGCTGTCATGGAAGCCCCTTGCCTCTTGTTCCCAGTACTTAGGAGTTTGTGCCCGCCAGCAACAGCTTTCAGCGTTCCAAGCTCAGGGAAGCTGAGCTGTGCCATTCCTTGGTGCCTCTTGCATGACAAACTGTCAAAGCCCAAGCTGCGCACCAAAGTTCCAATTTTTTTGCATGAACATCAACCATCAGGGCTGGCGCTCCAGAGTCTTGGACACGACTCGACAATGCCCACCATCAGCCATGCCGAAAGACTAGGCACTGCTACCGTGCTGTCTTCTTGACCCTTCGCTTCAGCTGTTGATCTGGCTTTTCTAACGCATACAGCACACGTAAAGAACGGAAGATGTGGGTGGCGCGGTGGCGCAGGCTTGGAGCTTTCGGACGAGATGTTGGCGGAGCTTTGCTGGGGCAAGCATGTGCCCGGGCAGAAGCAGATCTTCAATGCTATGCAACCTCGGGGGAGGGGGGGAGCCAGGGTGATGAACCAAGAAGTCGGTTCGAAACATTTTGTGTGCTTGAGTCAGGCTCGGCTGGAAAGGCTGCAGGCATCATGGGTATTCAGGGAGAACGCGCGCTTGTTGGAGCTAGCTTGGAATATGAGTCGACAACAAGCACACAAGTAATCAGGACTGAAGATGAGTTGGTGAAAGAGATGCGACACATGCAGCCTCTGATGTGATTATGCTGCTTCATCTTTACAGGCTGTTCTGCATACTTTGACTTCAGTAGTGGCTTGCAGGTGGTCTGACCTTAAGTCCGTCGATACTTGCATTCTCAAGCTACAATTGAGGCCAAATGGCAGATGCCGGCATTGGTATCATGAGAATGCCTCAGGCTGCAAAAGTCGCGGTACCGGCACAACAGTCATGACATCAAGCCACAGACGTCCCAAACCTGTTCGTCTGAGCCATGTAGTGACGGAATTGCAGAATGGGCCAGTGCAGTCAAAGAATGAAGGACGGCTAATTAACTTCACAGCCTAGGCATATGACCCCTCAGACTGCTGTGTCCCACTGCCGGGTGGTACACCGCCCTGCCTCATGGTCTGCAGCTGAAAGTCCACGCTAGGGTTAGGAGCGCAAAGTAGGTCAGTAGTTGTCGTGAGGTTTTGGGCGAAGATTTCAGGAACCCAGCATGTGAGGATTTTGGCAAGGAGAGGCAGGAATCTGCTGTTCGTTGGTGGCTGGACATGGCGGCCTTTCGTAGGATTGATTCGGAAATTGTCTCACAACTCCAGGTCTGGAGTCGTTTGAGCTTGGAGCAGTGAAGGAATTAAGTGGATGTGGGGTTGCGTACGATGGTCGATCCTCGCAGATGTCTTACCGCTACTCCTGGGAGTGCAAAATAACCACAACTGCAGAACGCACTTTAATTGAACTTTGAGCCAAGGCTTCACGAACTTATTGCCCTTCAAGGAAACCCTGATGGCATATGCAGGGCACTTGACCTCAGTTCATGTTGACATCCGCTCCGTGGGGACTTACATGGGCAGAGCATCTGGATGCTGATACTTTGCTTTCAATCTGCCTAGCAGCTCCCTGTAACTGTGCCAGTACGTATGACACATGAAAATGCCTAAGCAGCGAGCGCACGAATCGCAGCAGTAGCGATGCGGAGGGATACCATGTCCAGTGATTGAATGGTTGCCTGGATTCCAATGCAAGTCTGAGCATACGGAATGCTAATGCACATTTGCTGCACCACATGAAGACCTGTTGTGAGGACTGCTGCAAAGCGAGTGTAGCCGGTCCTGCAGCAGCCTCAGGTCCGAGATTGCTCAGAGGCTGGGCTCAAAACCTCTGGCAGATAACGCTCAGGCTAAGTCAAGTCCGAGAAGAGAGAGGGCTGAGACTACCTTGTCAATTTGCTTCCCAAAACAATGCAAAACGAATGCAAAGCGCTAGCATGTGCTACCCATGACGAGATGGCTCACAAGCAGTAAGACCAGAAAGCTGCAGGATTCAGGGAGAGTCGTGCCAGCAGCAGCAGTACGTTTGTAAAACTGATCTGTCTGGTTTCTTTGCAGGGAAGGGGTGGTACAGACAAAGGAGGTTTTAAGGTTGGAGCTGAGACGCAGCTGTGGTCACCAAAGCTAGCTCCGTTGGAGCGGAGGCCGTTTCGGCTCTAAGGTCAGCACTTACAGTGATGCACCTGGGATCCCCCAAGCCCCCCCCCCCCGCTCATCCCCCACTCGCAACGTCAGAACAAGATTTGTGCTTGTAACGCTGTAGAGTCCCGTACGTTTTTCACATTGTAAAAAGTTGATGCTCAGAAATGAGGCCAAGAATGGGTTTAGTGGCATAGGTTCGTAGGCCTACTTTGGGCCCAATTTAGGATAGTTTAGGCTTTGGGCTATGATACTTAATTAGGGATTTCTGAAGTTTGAACGTGATGCGGACGGCCACCGGGCTATCCGGCCGCTAATCTGTTCACGGACATCGCTGGCCAAAAGGCCAGAGTTGCAAAACTCAAGAAAAGGTTTGTTTCGGTGTGCTTGCAGAATCAAAAGTACATTGGATTAAGATAGCAATATGGGAGCTGCATGAAGACTTCGCCTGCGATGTGCGCCCTGCCCCTTTGGCTCCGGGCAGCATGCACGCACCAAGAGGAGCGGGAAGGTGGCAAAGCCTCTTGCGCATCCCCAGACTCCCCAGACTCTGTCTTTCAGCCTAAGGGCCTCCTGCAGCCCGAATCCTGGGCATTCACAGGTTCTTAGCTTCTTGAGGGCCCAGAAGATCGAGAGGAAGCATGTTGGTGCAACCGGCTTTGCACAGCACGTTGAACCCAAGCACTTCAGAGCGAGCTCGCGCGTATGATGGAGGTTGTTCTTGTAGCTGCAGCTGCTTCGCTGACTGCGTTTGGTGGCTCGCAAGCTTCGAAGAACACATCCATCAGTGGATTTTCAGAAACGCAGAGAACCTCGGAACCTGAGGTGACTCCCCCAAAGAAGTTCGTGCAGCATTGTGTGGGCATGTTGAGTGGCTGGGGTGCCTTGCACAGCTTCTCCCATGAGCAGAAACTAGGGAGGAACTTAAAGCATCGGGTAGCAGACAGGTTTGCATTTCCACGCCAAGTTGTTGCCATGACAACGTTCCAAGAAGCCGTGATGTCCCCTCGGGCTTCTCGGTGGAGATTTCATGGAGCCTAGAACACGTGGCTATTAGCTGAGATGTGCCAGAGTTGTTGATAGCCCTGGGACTCTGATGATATGACATGACTGCGGTAAGGACTGTGATCCCGGCAACAAGGTTGTGTGCTTTACGAATAGCATAGATTGCGCTAGTTTCTCTTGAGCACCATTTATGCTTGAGGCTAGTGTTCATCGTCCGTAAAGCTGTTCGCTCTTGATGTCCTGTTTGTTGCTGTAGTTAAATCACCGCGGTGGCCAAGGGCTGGCAGACGTTCGTTCTTGTTCGCAATAGTGCGCAGAAGGGCATCTAGGTCATGTCCGCAAACACGTAGCTTCTTGAGGTTCAAGACGTGCTGGAAACAAACAAGCCAGCTGATGAAGAGTTTCCGGAAGATGGCTCGCAAGTGTCTAAGCTGCATGCCACACTTGCCCTGAAAGACCGAAAAAAAATGCATCCCATCTGGAAGATCTTCTGGTTGATAGATGTGTTTGAAGGCTTTGAGGGAATTCTCTTTGGCATACTGGAAGTCTTCGAGCCCAGTGCTTGGACAGCTTTTCTTCACTGTAGGATGCTCCTGGCTCATGCTTGATGATTCAGCAAGGCTCGGGCATTGGAGCTGGGGGTGTAAACACTTGCTGGTTAAGTGCCAAGCTCAGTCTTCAAGCAGTGTAGGCCTGATTTCAGCCCAAATGCAATCTAAGGAATGGAAGAATTTTATGCAGCTGCAGTTCTCCAAACAGGCTATTCTCTTGCAGCAGCCCCGTGGACGGCATTACCAAAGATGGATCTGCCTAGCCATGCTCACGCAATGTGAGCGTACATTGACAATGTGTGAATGTACCTGCAGTGGAGCACACTGCGCACGGAGTGTCCTCCGGCATTCCTCCGGGCACCGCAGAATAAGCGCCCCGCTCATCACCTCAGCTTTTTGTGCGTGCTTTCATTTAAAAGTACAAGAAGCAAGCAGGAATCGTGCGGTCATGTAGCTTCAGCTGCTGGCATTTCACAGCCTTAGTGGCACCTTCCAGTCGTTTGCAGTCGTGAGGGCATGTGACGGCATGTGCTTGCCGTGGGAGATCCGTCTGCTTGGTGGAAGCAGAGGCTGACACTGCACCTGCGGGAGGAGACGCAAGCTGGCCTAAAGCTGGAGAACAAAAAGTTTCTTGTCCAACGGCCAACGGCATCCATGATAGTGGCTGCAGGGTTTTTACAGTTTCCGTAATTCGGCACCTATCAGCCTTCCAAAGGTATTTGTCTTGCGAAAGGCTTTCAGCGCAGCGCAGGGATGTGTGTAAGACTTTCCTCGCGAGGGAGCCGAGCCTTGAATAGGGGTGCAGTTAGTAGTCTTGACGGCCTAAGCATGCTTTTGGGTGGATTCGGAAGTTCAGGTTCGGGTTCATAGGCCTGAGGGCCTCGAGTTGCTGGCTGCTCACAATATCAGCAGAGAATAGCAGAGAGATTCCGACAGTCAAAAGGGCCGCGACAGTCTGATTTGGTTGGACATCCCTCATCCTCAACCAACCCCATTTGTGGCCAGTGGCAACATGCGGCGGTGGGTTTGTTCGAAGATGTGTGTGAAATGGGTTGGGGCTCTGCTTGCATCAAACTCACCAGGCCGTGCGGCATGTGATCTCTGAAGCATTATTCTGAAAGCAGATCCCAGAAGCCCCGAGCAAACCCGCCCAGTGGCTGGACAGGCTCTCACAGGTCGTCCAGGATCAGTTTGCAAAGCAGGCGAAGCTGTTCAAAGGCTCCATGGCCTGCAAGAGTGGATGCGTCCAAGAACCGCAGATTTTGTGAGAGTTCCAGCTGTGGCTCAGAAAATATGTTCTCATTCTGATTAGAGTGCATAACGTGCTTTGTAATTTTTGTCGTCCCTGTCAATGAGCCCCCAAGACAGTGCTTCCGGTCTCCGTAGCTCAGAAGTGAGCAGTGCATGAATGCTTTTGCGATTTTTCTTTCTCGTGCTGTATCATAGGGCAGCATCTCATTGACTGTAAAGGTCTCGAGGATGCCTCAGATGCTCCGGCACTTCGGCCGCCTGCGTCCCAGTGAGGAGCCCAACAGCTTTGGTCTCCAGGAGGGCTCACGCGATAGGACTTCTGGGTGCCGTCTCTGCAGGTTCGGGGTTAGAAGCACGCGAGAGCTACAAGTTTTCAGGAAGCCTCAAAGGCAGCTCCACACGTCCACCAACTTGCAAATTCTCATTCACCTGAAGCCTGTATGACACAGACGTCACTTAACAAGGCCTCACTTCAGTAGACTAGATTTCGGTCACATTGCCTGTTAGGTCCGCTCCTCGAGGGAGCGACGGAGTGCAATCGAGCGTTGACATGTATGAGGCCAGATGGTCGTGTCTTCCGCAAGGTGCCCATTAAGATTTTGTTTCGGGGGTGCCGTGCTGGATGGTTTTGTCATCACGGAGAGGAGTTTGGTCAATTGCATGGGAGCTAACTCAAGTGGCTTCACTTACAGGCTCAACCTTAATTAGATCTTTAGCCTTTAATCCGCGACAATGGGCACAGGCCCCTAGTTCTTGCACTTTCGTGATGGATATCTTGATGGTACGGGACAGAGGATTGCAGCCGTGACAGCTTCTCCAAACCGTGTACAGTGTCTGTGGAAAGCCAGAGCAGGTTTTCTTCAAAGTTGATCCCCAACTGGTCATTGGATTCTCTGTAGGGCTGATTCCTGAAGGCTGACATGCAGAAGCCGCTGGATCACAAGGCCTTGCGGTGGCCGTGATTCAAATGTTTTGGAGCGCAAGCGTGGTGTATCGGGCAAATTTCCAAAGGTGCTGTCTCGGAACGGAATGGGTTTACCCTACGGGCTGCTCATGCGATCCGCAAACCCATATGAGCAGCAGTGCTATTAAACCAGGCCTTGTCCCAGAGCACCCAAAGCAACAAGAGTGACCATACAGAACGTGCGAGGGAAGCCTACCGGTCCATCAGGTTTGTAGTACAACGCACAAGGTCTGAGGGTTTGGCAAAGGTGACTAGCTGTCTTGCAAAAGGGTAGCCAGTTTCTATTTGTTTCTGAAAATCTGCTTTTTGCGCCGACGGGCTTAGACTTGCACTTGCCTTCAGCCTCCGGCAGGATGCAGAACAAGAAGAGCTTCCGCCCTCAGGCCGATGTGCAGCAATCTCCCTGTATCTGAGAAGGGGCCCCAGAATTTTGGGTGTAGAGCTGGAATTGCTGAATTCGTTTCTCAAATACAAGTAGGCTGAGTGGATGGTGGATCCAAGCACAGCCACAAGCTGATAGCTTGTGCTTGCCTTCAGAAACCGATAGTCTGTCAGGTGGTCATGAGCACGAGCCCGGGAACAAGCCGGCCCTGCACAGCTGGAACAGTCCTCAAGCTGAACCAGCGATCTTTGTGCTGAACCGTAGATGTGGCGGTCCGGCGTAATGACTTGAGTTTAAGTCCAGGCTGCGCGCACGGACTTGTACGCATTTTGCCCTTGCTGTTACTTGCTCCAAATACTGGCGCGGTTGCTGCGGGATAGTTTGGCAGGGGATGCCGTTCTAGATTCATGCTGCGCAGTCCTCTCAAACCAAACATTTGCTGCAGCGCTGTGCTGACTTGGTCTGTTACACGTTGTGAAGAGACTTCTTGGAATGCTTTTAGTGTGGAGACGCAAACAGATGGAGAGCTCAAAGCGCTACTTCTAAGGGGGAGGAACGAGGCGTTAATCTTTATGGCAGTGGTCAGGTTCTTGTTCAGTGTGTTGGGGATGCCAACGCATGATCACCCGTAATTACCTTGTGGAGTTACCACATGAAATGGGCAACCTAACCCTGATTCAACATGATGCCGTTAGAAGCGCCACCATTGCAAGCAACTAAAGCTTAAGGGATCCCCCATGAAGGTCCGTCGGCTTTATTCAACTCAAGCCGACCAGGCTATTGGAAAGCTTTACGAACAAGCCTGGGCTGCAAAACCATTCAGCAAAACACTGGAATGTCAGCAACCGCTCCAACTTGGCATTGTTGGATGTCGAGTCTGCGTGGTGTCTAAGAAGCAAGCAATGTTTTTTCCGACGCATGAGCGTCTCGCACAAAATTGTGTGAGCCCCGCACTGCAGCCAACACTGTAGCGCGCGGTCACCAAGCTTGACTAATTCAGCCTTAGCAGCTTGAAGTTTTTGAGCCTTTACGCCAGGTTCCTGGAAGCATGATGAGGAGCATCCAGAGCCGAAAAGCCAGGCTCAGGCACGAGCTCTTGCCATCGTTCATTCTCCGACCTTCAGTCTGCAAAGAAGTGTAGACTCTGTGTAGACGTTTGTCTCTGCTCGGCTTTTCATTTGTCCTTAGCTTTTGTCTCTGCGAGCGAGAGCATGAGGAATTTTGTTTGGCATTTGGGGTGGGTTGCTCGTCGCTCGTCTTCTTCGGTCCAGCTTTTACTGATGGCAGGCTGGTTCGAGAGAGCTGGTAGTTGAGGGGCTGACAATTCAAAAGGCAGATCCATGGAGCAGACCGCAGTATGTTTTCAGCTTGCTCAGAACTAAGGACCTTCACCTATGGCATCACCGCGCTGATATTAGCAGAGAGCTTACTGGAGATCAGGGCTTCCTTTGCACACGGCATACAGTCATTTGTGGCCAACAAAAGGCATTGCCAGTTGCAAGTCACTGATTCCTGCAGCTTTGCTTGAATGGGCAGAGATGACCAAGAATGGGGCCCGTTAGATTGAAGATACTGCTGGCATTCTTGTTGAGCTTCAGAGCATCCTTTTCTTCAGCTGTTGGCTTTGGACGGGGCAGCCATGTGCAGCCCAGGTGAACATGGTCATCCTAGGAGTGGAAGTGGACATTGCAGCGACGCTGCCGCCCTACGAGGAGTCAGCTTAGGGTACGCAGCGATGCGCAGCGTTTCCAGCTGCAGGTCAGAGTTAGCAGGAAGTGCTACTAGCAATGAAAACCGAAAATGTGGCAGATGCCTTGAAGGCGTTCATTAGGGTATTAATGCAGTAATCTCGTCTGTTGTGGAGCCCGCTGACGACAGCGGCGCATACAGTGCCCTTGCCTCACCCAGATGGCCAAATAACTGCCTGGAGCATACTTGAGAATCAATGTATCCATTCTAGACATGTACTCCACAAAGCTGCGTATTCTGGCTCAGCATGGCTCTCTGCGCTATGCAATCAACTGGCACCTGCCGCTGCGTCAGGAGCCGAGGTGGTTTGGGCTCATCAACGTCATCATTGTGTCTTGTCTGAAAAGCCCAATGCCGCAGCTGTTGCATGGCATTGCATGGCTCTGTACAAGGATTCCCAACTCATGGGCATCCGTGGCCAAGAGGGGTGAGGCCAAACTCAGGTAAAGTAAGGGATGAGCCAAGAAAGTCACCTTGCGTGCTGCCAGTAAGGGCTTTCAAAAGAACATCCCCCAGTATGCCAGCACGTTATGGACAGGGACCTTGAGCGAAAGAAGCTCTTGCGCAAACATGGGTTTAGAAAACCATGTCTAGCTCTGAATAGCTCTGGACAATTGCTGTCTCAGATCCCCCCGACAACAAACCACGCTCAAGGGCTGTAAGATGTGTCAAGGTTGTAATCTTTGTCTTTGAGCTGGTCGTGAAGCTTCTGGACTGCAATCCTGTAGGGTCTGTGAACGGAGGCAAGGCCGCGTCTTACAGGTTATCTCTAAACATGAACCTGGAGAGGAAGACGTCTTCACGCACTGTCCGCAAGCAGGAGTCAAGTAGCAACTTCATGTTGTTCCTGAGGCATGCTTGCCAGCGTTCTTGGATCGGAGGCTGAGCATATAGGAGTCTATGTGAGAAAGGCTTCCAAAAGGGCTCAGGCATGGTTAGTTTGGCTTCCATGTTTGGTAGCTTTAGCATCAGTCCTTGGCGTAGTCTCAAGGTGTTGTTGTTGTTGTTGTTGTTGTTGTTGTTGGTGTTGGTGTTGGTGTTGGTGTTGGTGTTGGTGTTGGTGTTGGTGTTGGTGTTGGTGTTGGTGTTGTTGCT
>CAJNIZ010032280.1:51688-63936 GCA_905231905.1 Symbiodinium pilosum | reverse complement strand
TCCGAGTGACTCAAACTCAAGTGTGCGTCATTTTCGGTTCTTTCTTGTTCGCAGTTGCAGCTGCAAGTGAGTCACAGCGGGGCAAAGGAGGCCCGTAGAGCTCTGCCCAACAAAGCTTTTTATGGTGTCCTGAGGATACGGTGTCTGATCAACCCGGCATGCCTGCACAACGTCAGTGGTTTTTCCTTTGCCAAAACAGGTTTTCAGGCATTGTCAGGCAGTGATGAGTACAGCATTACATGTCCGGGTGCAACATGCTCACCAGTGTTGCGCATGCAACTGTAACAGACATGTTCATATACAGTATGTGACGCAATTTGATGTGTGCCATGCGGAAAGAAAAATATCATGGCAAGCGCACAAGAAAACACCTCCGGGGTCAGCAAAACCGAAGCAGACATCAATAGATTCGAGAACCTAACCCTTTGGAGGGTCAGTCCTGGTTGCAAAAGATTCTGCCTCGTTTGCGATTGCAGTTTTCAGAGCAAGTGAAGTACAGGGAGGCAGAGGAGGCCCGCAGAGCTCTGCCCAACAAAGCTTTTTATGGTGTCCTGAGGATACGGTGTCTGATCAACCCAGCATGCCTGGACAGCGTCAGTGCCTTTTCCTTTGCCCAAACCAAGTTTTCAGGCGGTGATGACCGCAGCAATACATGTCCGGTTGCTGCATGTTCACCGTTGTTGTGCATGCAATTGTCACAGACATGTTCATGCACAGTATATGATGCAGCTTGATTTGTGAAAGGAGGAACATACGCGTGCTGACAACATGGCAGGCTAACAAAAAAGCCCCTCCGGGGGTCAACAGGGAAGACACAGAGACATCACAGAAATCAGTTGCTTCTTGAACCGAACCCGCCCGGGGTCAGCAAGTGTGCGTGTGTGGTTCGACTTGCTGGAGTTGGCAAGAACACGGTGAAGTAGATTGTATGGTTTATAACTGATTGCAGGGGCCCCTAGTTCATACCATGCGCATGGATGTCATGGCTTCGTGTTGCCACTTGCATGGTCGAATGTGCTGAAAAATATTTTGCTCAGCAGTCACCCAGCGGCATGCCACGGAGGCAACTGCAAGCTAGTTCGCGAAGATACCGCAGAAAGCTGCCATCTGCAGTATTTGCCCTTGCAGGCACGAGGTTTTTGTCCAAGCTACTTGGAAGACGCTCGTGTGTCGTCTTCACTCATGCTAGCAACCTGTTGGCAGCAGCTGATTATTGATCAAACCCACATGACAAGATTTGCTAATAGAACACTTACAGCAATAGTCACAGCAGTTGCATTTATCCTGCATGCATATGTGACATGAGTGTTTCAATTCTGACAGGTATCCGGATCGCCGTCTGATCCGTGCAGATGCAGAAAAAGCTGGCGAAACAAGCTGAACTCCCAATGTGCCGCTGCTCAACGTCTTAGCTTCATGTTTTCTCATGTTTCTAGAACTACGTAGCTGGAATATTCTCTTCTTGCCAGGCAGAGCACGCACGATTTGTAATCCCTAAAACGTCAAAATGCGACGCTTTTGCAGCGCCCAATTTGCCGCGTCTCGTGGGTTGTGGCTGCTTCAAGTTTGCACAGTGCCTTTCAACTGGCGCATGGTCGGCCCAGGCAGGCCGAAGTGATATGGCAATTTTCAAACATATTCGTACTTATCCAGTCTGACCGAATGTGCTCGCTTATGCTCCTTAGTCTGATATGTTGAAAACTGCCCAAGTTCTGCGAAGCCCTAGACACCAAGTCATGTTCTGATTGTATCATACTTGACTTGCGGCTCAACTTCCGAGATCAGACCCTTAGGTCTGAACTATTTAAAGTTTCAAGGCAATATGGTTTCCCACTAGAGGAGATCATGGCCCTGTTGATCCCAGCCTTGTTGCTGGGTTGCAGCTGCCTTTTTGCTTTTGACTCTCCCTGAGATGAAGTGTAAAAGGACAACAGCGCAAAGGGTTTTTCAAAGCCATTTTTCAGAGCCTTGCTCTCCAGTATCGCTCCTGTAAGATCCCTAAAAATGTCTCAAAACAAAGGTATGTGTTGTTTGCGGCACTTCTGCCCTTCTGGAACCACAGGATGGAGCCATTGAATTTTGTTTATTATTCTGGATGGTGCTTTGGAAATAAAAGCTTTGGCGTCACAGCGTCACGCTTCAGAACAACATCAGTTCGCAGCCACATACTTGGTACATGTGTGCAAGGGCATAGCTATAAGGTTGGCCTGCGGAGGTAAATGAACTTTCCGGAATTGTGGACGACTCGGCTGGGTGTCTCAAGCCTAGGCCCAAGAGGTCCAGGGCTTCGTGTAGGTTTCCGTAGGGATAACGCTCTTGTGGTTGTGGTCCCTCTGCGATGAGTCGATGCAGAGGCGCTGAAAGCAAAAAGCAGCTGCAAGAAGGGCACGGCCGTTGTATTTTTGAAGATTGAAGATTTGGTCCCGAGCTTCACTTGCAACCTCGCTTTTTCAATCTCTGGCGCCAAGAGTCACTGTCAAGCCAGACAAGGTCTTTAGGAACACGTGCAGGAAAAGGTGCCATGCCAGGGCAGCGATGGTTGCTGATTGATGATCCTGCGGGTCTGAAATGCCAGCAGGATGCTTATTTTCCAGGCCGTGGCCTCGTCCCGGCGCTTTCCTAACCTTTGGACATTGGCGGTACCGCTAACGCCAGTGCGGAGTTCCGGCGTGCCGTGCATGATTGATGCTTGGTAGTGAGCCAACTCATGCTCAGCATGGCACATCCCGCAACAAGTACCTGCATCAGTTGCAGGTACTGCAACTGCACTTTGCACGGTTGAGGGCTTCGGTTATCATCTGAGTCATGAGCAAAATGGGGCTGCGTGGACGACATAGACAATCAAGCCCGTAGCACTCGGCTCTCAAAAGCTCTGCTTCAAATTCAGAAAGTCTTTCTCTGGAGGCCATTCAAAGTCTTGATTGCATACAACATGACATTTGAGGAGGTGTGTGTTTCATCTATCCTGCCTGCCCACGGAGTCGCAGCAGCTGGTGAAAAGTGTTGTGCCCAGTAAGGAGGGTCACTCTTTTCCCGTACTGTTGACCTGAAGGATTACGCAGCATGAAGCCAGACCATTCATCATGGGATGTTTGCAGCCAGCCTGTGTCCTCAGCCGTCTGGCGGCTTCAACGTCTTGGCAGTGTAGGCGCTTGCTTCTTGACACGTCCTCGTCTTGTCCAACTTCCATACCTGAACACATGCAGACATGCAGAGCGCATGCAAAGTAATCCATCAGGCGACACACTGCTCGCAGCTCCACCTGCCCGCCAGGGGGTGGCTCACGGTCAAGCTTTTATGTGTACCGCCCGCAGAGGTTCGAGGTCTTCTGGTGGTCTCATGGTGAGGCTTATGATGTAAGTGTTTGGGGGATTCCGCAACTCCGGAAGTGTAGCCTTGCCGTGGGAACAGCTACAAGACCATCCAACTGTTGGCGGCACATGGCGTTTTACGATCGATTTTCTTCTGCGCTGTATGATTTGGACTGGGCCGGAGTCTCGACCAGTACAACTTGGCAAACCAAGCCTTGCTAGCATGTTTGGAGGTGTCATAATGGGCTCTGCTATGATGAGTTCTTTCAAGAGGCTTCTCTCCTCTACAAGCCCTTCTGATCCGCATCTCGCATCCTCATAATCCTGGCAATCCATAATTTCCAATGAGCCACTTCAATCTACTGTGTGTCGTTTCCGGTCTTTTGTTGATGACCAGGGATGCATTGTCTCATATTAGCGGGGGAGTACTTCGATGTAAGGGGACCTTGAGTGATATGTGAGTTTCAGTGTTTCTGCATTTGTCCAAGATCAAAGTCAGCGGCCGTTTTTTTTTTTTTCGCAGGCAAAAGTCTGCCTTGAAAGGTGGCTTGGTTAGCTGAGCTCTCCATTGAGCTCACGTGGGTCATTGTCAGATTTATTGAAGCATGTGAATACGGACCTGTTGTTTTGCACATGGGAAGGACGCATCTTGCACGCAGCGCCTTGACAATGATCCGTTTACATGATGCAAGATGTTTGTTGAACGGAGCTGAAAGGGCAAGAAGAGGCTGCTGAAGCCAATCGAATCTTCTCTTGCAAATTCTTCTTATGCCGGGTCTTCCGTTTCGAGTTGTTCTAGGCCCGAGCCTGACATCTGGCGGACAATCCTTGCAGGGCATGTACATGTGAATTCTCACCCTGCCTTAGTAAGAAAATGCTAACACTCCGTGCAGCAGCCACCAGACTCTGCGCGCTTATAATCTTTTAGGGGTTAGGGTCTGCCTTTGTTGCTGAAGCCCTTCCATATCAATACAACACTAGCCCGCAGTATTATGGCAGCACCTTGCGGGTATACGTTGCCTGGGTATTGTAACTATCGGGTCATTGCTGCTAACCTTTGGAAGCTGATAAGCAGTGTTCAGTAAGCCTCAATGACATATGGCACAAGCTGGTTCTCTCCATTAAAGACAGTTTAGAGGCCTTGCAGTCCGTCTGACTATCGTCAAAAACATGCGCGCCGTACAAAACATTAATAATTACGTATCAACAAATCTCTGTCTCTACCCCCTGTAAGATATCCACTCCGACATCTTGGCATAGTTACAAGCCGATTAAGCAGTAGCACTTCCTTCGAAGAGATGGGAACTTGCTCATTTAACATAACCTACTGGTAGGTTGCTATGTGATTCGGCTATACTAAAATCGTCTTCGAAATGATTGAGTATTCCCAGAGCTGGAAGACGACTCTCTCATACCATGGAGGAGGGCATCCGAAAGAGTCCGCTCTAGCTGCATCTCCTATCACGAAACACAGGTTTCTTGCTGTTAATCAAACTTCTCACGTTTGCTTGTTTGCTTGCCTGCTGACAATCTGGGTTTGGTCTGAGTCTGCTCCAGCGCGGTTCCAAGATGTTCTCTTACAAATTTTAGGTTAGGTAGGTGAAGTCACGCCTGGAAGACCCGCCAGCTTCATCCTCCATGGGTAGACATTAGCAGCTAGCAGAATGATTTAGCGGAGCTTCACGAAGTTTTCAACTCAGGAGATTCCGTAGAAGACAGGAAGCCTACCAGCATGCCTTCAAAAGGTACGTTCTAGGCTAGGCGAGCTTGCTTCAGAGTGAAGGTTGTCTACATGCCATCCGAAGCAGAAAATGGCCCAGGGCAAAGCAAGAGACTTCATCTTTTGCACCCTTACCCGACTGTTAACATGTAGGCCATGAAGCCAAGCAGCTTCCCTTTCGCTTCAGAGAAGCGTAGCAAGCCCATCAGCATCGTGCTTTTCGGACAGACCTTCATCGGTCCGCTCCGTTCCGCTGGCTTGGAGAGCTTGAATGGACGCAGACTTTCCTCTGAGAAGGACTCCGCGCTCGGTGCCCGGAGAGCCCGTGGCCTTCCAAAAGGCTGACATGGGGGCTGGTGCATCATCAGCGCTCGAAGTAAAAGTGCGATTGCTTTCCGAGAGCATCGTCTGCCGACAACCTATTCACGGTCTGTCCGCACGAATTGCTCAATGCGACCGGGCCTCTGCATTCAAGAAACACCTAGCTGCTAGCTAAGGTGGCGCGGCTCACTGGCAGGTCCAGCAATGGCATCGGTTTGGGGAGGGTCCGCCTTGACTGTACAGCAATTTTCTTAAGAAGTCACTTCAGCTTCACAAAGAGAGATGCCTTGTGGAACATACGGGGCACTTCTGATGGGCTGATTTAGGGGTTGCTCCTGGTCCCAGCCAGGGGTGGAGGACCCAAGATTCCGAAATGAAACGAGCTGGGATTACTTGCGCTCTGGGGGCAGGGCTCAGTCACGTTCGAAATAGCAGAATCCTTATCAAACCATCCCAGGCCACTGTTCGAGTTTCTCAGAATTGTAGGCTCGTGCTTGAGTGTCGCTACAATCAGGATTGTGAGCTTCCCCATTCCCAGATCTTCCTTGCGCTTTGCTGCCTCCGCTCCTGGGCCTGCAGCCGGCAGTGCACCCGAGCCTCGCGCTGCATCCGTGGCAGGTGGAGGCCCCAGATAATGAGGTCCTGCAACTTATTGCAACTTCCTCTCACGCCAGCAGTAGACAGGGAAGAAAGCAGCGCGCCATGCATGAGCTTCGTGGTCTCGGTCCTATTGAGTGGGAGAAGAGCTGGCCGTGTTTGGCAAGCTTGTGGCAAGTAGTGCTTTCACAAACATTCGCCTTTCTGCAGGCCCTCACTTTTCTTTTCATTTCTCATCCCGCAGCCGCACCCCTCGCTGTCAAGAGCTGCAGTGTACATACGTGTGAGGTGTCTGAGGCCCCTATAGAGCCCGCAGTGAAGGCTGTACCGGACTAGCTGTGTTTGCAGGGCCCGTTACAGGACTCTATATACTGGAGCCTACTGCTGCTTTGAGCCCCCAGTCGGAATACACGAACTGTGTAAAGGGCTCGCATTCTTCTTACTTCAATACAAACTGGGGGATTTCTATACTCACCAGAGTGTTCGCAAATATTGAAGTATCGAAGTATCCATCAAAAGAGGGGCCTCAAGTGACCAAGGCTCCCCAGAGGCATGGCGAATGGACAAGGAGAAGTACCAGGACCTGCACAGGCGCTGACTCCTTAAAACTGTTTCAGTGGTCCATCTTCAAGCTTCATGTCAGACGTAGAAACCTAGAATCGAGGGAAGCTTCAACCCTTGCACATCCTGACGCGCGATTGCTAAAGCCTCGAATCCCTTGTCGTGATGCCAAGGTCATCTAATGCCCCTAGGTTGCCTAACACAGAACGGTCTCAGGGTTTCTTCTCTGAGGATTTCATCTGAACCACAGCTCTGGTCTCGGGACGGAAATAGAATCCTACGAAAGACCTTGCGCAGCAGGCTGCCTGGTGGCCGGCAGCCACCGCGCGATTTCAGGCCGGGCCTATCGGCTAGGGCTAATTTGAAGCCCTTTGCATTCAATGCCTAAGAGGGAATGAGGACTGGGTCCTAAAGAACGTTTCCATTAACTCATGATCTCTTCCCTATTTTCCTGCGGAAAACTGTTTCGTTTACTTTTTTAAAAAAAATCTTTTTTGGGCGTGGGTGCTGGTGTATTTTTGTGTGTTTCGGCTTCTCGGCTCGCAGGCTTTCGGGCTTGTTGTTTTCTCCGTCTTACCAACGCTCTCGCTTTTTCAGCACCATCCATGCTTATGGTATAAAACATGTTATCACCATGGGGCTTCGACCCCCGCCCCGCGCTTTTCAATGCGATCATACCTGCCACAAAACGCAGGCATCATGTCATCGCCGTGTTTGCAGTCAAAGAAGGTTGTGCGGATCATTTTGTTTGGGGTGGCTGCACCCCCACCCGCCCGCCCCGAAACCCCTCCGCTTTTTTCAGGCCATCCACGCTTAGGCCATCCATGCTTACGGTAAGAAAAGCATGTCAATGTTTGCAGTAGGAGAGGGTTGTGCGGATCATGCTGTTTGCAAATGGGAGGGATGCCCCTCCCAATGGGAGGGATGCCCCTCCCCCCAACCCCCCGCTTTCTTGAAGCCATCCATGCTTATGGTAAAAATCATGTCATCACCACGGTTGCAGTAGGGGAAGGCTGTGCGGATTTTTTGTTTGCAAATGGGGGTGTTGTTGCGAGCCCCACACCCCCGTGCTTTTTCAAAGTCATCCGTGTTTACGGTAGAAAAGATCATGTCATCACCATGTTTGCTGTGCAGGGGAGGGTAAGGGAGAATTATGCGGATTCTCGCTGTCAATACCATTATTCTCAGTTTGTTGATCATCATCATCATCATCATCATCATCATTGTCATCATTGTCAGGAATGCATCTTCGCATCTTTGCACTGTTACGATTAATGTCGCACCCACTTAACTAAAGCAATTGCGTCAAGTTCCAGGGAAACTATTCAGGGTCATCAACTGTTGGGGGTACCTGCTAATGTGTCAAGTTTTTGGGTGCCAAATTAAGAATAGAGGTTTACATTAAACAATTAGTTCTAATGGCTAATTATTCACTACTGCTACTGCTACTGCTACTGCTACTGCTACTACTACTACTAATAATACTATTAGGATACAGTTCAGATCCTCAAACAATTTTGATTCAGGACTCCCTAAATTGTAATTGTTTGGGGGGGACCCCCATACATTAAAGAGGGTGCAACATTACTTTGACGACGACGACGATGACTACTACTACTACTACTATTACTACTACTACTACTACTACTACTGCTACTGCTACTGCTACTGCTACTACTACTACTACTAGTAGTTTTGATTCCCATATCTATTCCAATTATCACTATAATTTGTTGAGCTCTCGCAGGAGCATGCTAACAGATCGAGCTCTCTCGCATGAAGTTTTTCGTATTTTGACATTAAGTTGAGCTCCCAAGCAGAGCATCCTCCAATTTGGGCTCATAATTGAGCTCTCGCATGGAGCATTCTCACATTTTCAAAACTAGATTGAGCTCCCGCATAGGGCGTCCTCAAATTTCGGCTCAAGAATGGAGCTTTTGCGTGGAGTGTCCTCAAATTTTGGTCTACAGACTGCCCAGGACCACCCAAAAAACAAAACACAACAAAAAACAAAAAGTACTTAATGTAATTGTTCACCCCTTTCCTGCTAAGCAAAAGGGAGTCATTGTTGAAGGGGTTCTACTTAGGGTTTTTTCTCTCAATGCACCACAATTCGCGATGACAGCCCGCCCCTGAGTCCATTCACAACACGCATATGGCTGCCTACTAGTCAAGATAATGAGGGATGGTCGGGATGTGTGGTGCAAGTTCGCAGCAAGGCGGTTCAGCGCAAACACGCGCAGCGCAAAGTTAGACCGCATAGTTTTGAAGACAATGAGCACCGCATAGCGCTCACCGCCACGTAGTGCACCCAGCCATTGTGAGCACAAACCATCAATCCTTGCCGGAGAAAGCGTAATGGGCCTTAGTAGGGGCATAGGGAGGGCCTAAACCACACAACACCCGGGTAATGGGGATGGCCTCCTAGACTGACAGGCCACAGCAGAGACGCAGGGACCTAAACCCTAATCAGGTGAGCGTCAGGTGGTCCTGCATCCTGGCAAGCGCAAAATGTGCAAATTATTTGCAAAGTTGGACCTGCAGATTTCTTACATTCGAAGTCAAATTATTGTGCGCGGCAACTAGGCACCAGGTTTCTTTCTCGGAAGGCTTTGGTTGGCTGCTGCTGCTGCTGCTGCTGCAAAGTGCATCTCTGTTTGAACATCAACTGCATGGTATTTGAAAGGTTGCCGGGCCAACCCTTTTGATGTCCTTAGGGTAGCGTTGGATGCGTGTGTGTGTGTGTGTGTGTGTATTCTGGAGGGTACCTTGAAGGGACCTTGCCTCTGCAACCCGAAGCGACAGATAGCTTCATAGCTACGCCTGTCCTTCCTTTGGTCAGGATGGGCCCATATGCTCACACCATGCACAAAGATCCGGAGACTGGCAAGGCACGTGCACTATCCATGATCCAAACTCCGTGTAGGATCATGCGCGGAGTCTCGCTGAGTATTTGCATGTCCGAACAGCGGCAACGATGCGATTTGCTCAGATTGCAAGCTTGTCGCAGAGGCTTGAGCCAAGAATCTCACCAGTCTGCAGTGCAGACTGCTGAGTTGTTTTGGCTGGCAGCAAGTAGAGCTTGCAGCCGCCAAGCCTGGCCGGTTGATCAAGATTTTGTCGCGACCTTTCTCATCATCGTGCAAGCGCCCAGCACTGGAAAGCTGCCAGATAGTTCGAAAGTTTGGCGCGCTCAATAATAGAGCTTGTGTCAGGTGTATCCGGTTGGCCGCTTTTTCGCATCGCCACGAGAGGACTGCTTCTATAGTGCATTGCTTGGCTTGCCAGACGCAGCCGGTCACCAGTTAGAGCAGGCCCCATCATTCTTTTGATGCTGCCTTCTTCAAGGGTGTGCTGGCATGGAGGCCTCCTTTTCTCGAGCAAAAGTAAGTTTCTAAAAACCAAATTTCCTCAGGTTGCTGTGATGAGATGATATGGCTAAGACTTTTTCTGAATTTCAGCACACCTCGACGCTTGGCTATCACATCACGTATTTGACGCGCCAGTATGTGCCCTTGCAAAGTGAAGTTGACAGGATCCTGTGACCTTCGTGGCCTCATCCCCGGTGAACGTGAGGATGGCAGGTTTTGGGCAGCTCCAGGTAAGGAAAGCACGAGCTTGCGACACAACTTGAGGTGAATTGCCTCATCGCACTGACGACAGCTGGAAGCCCAGCTGACTATGATGACAGGACTGCGCGATGGCTGTTGGCCAGCTGATGCCAGCTGTTCGTCTTGGGAGAGCTGACCTGTGCTGTAGCCCCTCCAGTGAAGCCCATGCAAAAATCCCGGCTTTGAGTGCCCAATTGCCAGCAAGAAAGCTCAACAAAAAGCAAAGCTGATGCTCGCTTAAGGCTATGTAAGCAGCCTGATGGTAGTTGTATGTAACCTAGCCGCAATTTCCGGGTCGCACCTAGACATGCCTCAAGATATTGCCATGCCCACCCTTGATCCCCACCCTTGATCCCCACCGTTGCTCACTTTAGTCCTTATTGAAATTGAAATTGAGGGCAGCCAATAAGCAGCCTTGCCTATTCATTAATTATTGCCCGTGAGATTGCTCAGGTGGGACATGACATTGCAGACTGACAAATAGATACGGATCATAGAGGCAGGAAGCATGGAAGAGTAGGGAAGCAGCATCAATTTTAGCCGAAACAAACCATGGCAACACCTCGCAACAAACATGTCCATTCTGCAGCCTCAGGTGTGGACAATCAGTCAGCTCTCCTGGGGTGAGTCTTTCTTTGAAAAGCGCTACCTGGCTGGAACAAGGTAGTGGCTTGTGCGCTAAAATGCCTGGCCACATCATCTTGTCGGGCCTAGCACTTCCACTGATTTTTGGTTGGCCTTGGACTTGTTTGCAAGTGTTGTGACTTAGGCAAGAGAGTGATCCGAGAACGGATCAGGCATGGCGATGGTTGCAGGGAGTCTTTGGGATTTGATTTTCAGTCTTTCAGTCTTGCGAGAGTCTGGAGTGCGACACCCGTCTGCAAGGCAAAGTCAAGCATCTTGGGCCCCCTTGCACTTTACAGCTTTGCTTTTGTGCAATGTCCTTACGAGAGTATGCATGCGTTGCACTTTTCGAAGCTTGAAATGTTTGCATCTCTACAAGCAGACAGGCGGCATCGTTGGACCCAAAATCCCAAACACCATGCGTTGGACAGGCAGGAGTATGGGCTGCCTAAGGGCTGGGAACATGAGATCGAAGAAGAGGGCGATCTGTCCGAAACCCAGAGATGTTGGGTGTTCCATTTTCTTTTCCATTATGGCTGTATAGCCCTATATTATCCGAATATTACCCCAACATGCTATGATATAACTGGGCTTAGGAATCCCAAGCTGGAAGATTGTCTCATCCATTGAGATACGAAAGCGCACTGTACTGTACATATTGAGGGGTTTGTATGTGAGGCCCCTGAATCGCAATTGTGCCTGTTTTCGGCTCCCAAAGTCTTGGCTTAAAGCAAGCCCTTGGAATGTCTTTGGAGGCCTACACTTCGGCTGAAGGTTGCAGACGTTGGATAGCCGCACGTCGCTCATGTGCATAGTGCCTTGCTTTTCTGTACGTACGTACCTGCGCACTACAAGTGTAGTCGACTGAATCTTGCTTGCGTCACAGCTGCAGATAAACTTATGAAAAAAGGCCGGGATGCCTGATGAGTGCCTAATGGGATCTTAGAGACACTTCCCAGCTTCAGCCACGTGAATACTCCTAAGAAGATTGGCAACATTTGAATTTAATTGTTCACTAGAGTGACTAGAGGTAGTTACAAAGAAGCGTGAGCAGCTTTCCAGTGCTTTGCATGGCCTGCACTATACATAGACCCCATAAAGGGCGAACAATATTCCGAAAGAATATTGCAACCAGCACGGATTCTATGACACAATTGTCTGCGCAAGGTAGTGATGTAAATCCAAGCTGTTTGTGGCATACTACAAGGGCTGCAAAAGAGCAATTTTTCTTGTAACAGTTCTGGTTATGGACTCTACAGTATCCCTAATGCGGGGTTCTGATCATAAAGCCCCCCCCCCCAAACAAGTCCGGGATCGGAATAATCGGGGGGCCTCCAATCGAGTACGGGAAATCTTGTTTGGGGGGGGATTCCAGAGGAACCCATAAACCCTAAACACTACGCCCTAAGCCCTCTGGCCTAAGGCTTGGGATATATTTGCAATTAAGAAATCGGTGGTTTCTGGTGAACGGTAATATCAGCATCGGCATGGAATTGGCTTCTA
>CAJNIZ010032280.1:16637-51588 GCA_905231905.1 Symbiodinium pilosum | reverse complement strand
TCTAATTAAATTTCAATTGATTTGAAGCTAGCATGCACTATTCCGTTCCTATGTTGTTATTAATCCGTTCAGCTCGGATTTAGCTCTAATACGACCCCCTTTTTGTTATTCCGTTCGGGCTGATTTTCGCTCCAATACGACCCCCTTTTGTAATCCGAAGTTGACATTACCCTTTCTCGACCACTTAACTTGTCTCTGTCGACGGACAAGAAATTTGCTACATCCACTTCAAGAAGGAGCCTGTATACAGAACACTCAAAATCCCTGACCTCCCAAGCATGTTCAGAATCTTGCCTATCAATCCTGCATGATTCCCTTCTGCTTGTTTTCCCTCCTAAGCGCCAAAGCTTGAAAGTTGAACCCCCAGAAGCTCAAGGCTCCTTGAGGAGGCTCCGCCTAGCTCTGCGTTGGAGCCAAAGGCAGCCTGAGGCTTTGGATGGTGTAGCAGGGTTGTAGGTTTTTATTTTAAGGTGCGTATAGGGATTTGATTAAGGACTCATCAGGGTCTATAGAGTCTTTATTAAGAGGCTTAGGGTTTGCCGCTTGGTGGATAAAGTGGCCAGGGTCAAAGTAGTCCATTTTCGGTGTCGGGACTGCATGTGGTTTATCTGCTGTCCAGTAAGAGGTTCGCTAGGCTGTGTTACATACGGTATGTGTGGTCCAGGTTTTAAGGGGTGTAGGATTCTAGTTTGGCGCAACTAAGTGGCTAAGCGCTCTGTGGTGTAGAACTTCAGGTTCAGACAGCTTCCCATCTCAGATTCCATTGCCCATAGGGCGGAGGGTAAATGGGAGTTAATCATGCTTTATCTACATTGATGGGGTCAAGGTGTTCCTAGTTTGTACGGAGCTATTCATTTTAGATTCCCACTCAATGGTGCAAGCTTCTCAGCAAGGCTGTGTACATACATCTCCCGACGAGTTCACAGCAACACGACAGCTGTGGCTTTCGAGTTTCGTTGCAAAAAAGCGCGCCTCAAGAATAAACGTGCTTCTTCCCAAGAAAAGACAACTCTGATCATATTGCGTGAGGCTTAGGGATGCGATCCTGGCTTTCTGAGGCTGAGCACACTTAAGATACTGTTCCTTGTGAAGTTTGTAGTGGGTTGCCATCTAAACAGTATGTACCCTGCCCCGTTTCAGGATGATCAGCAACAACCTTCTTGCTAGAAGGGTACACCTTGCTTCATTGCTGCCTGCAGGATTCCTCGTATGATCCTGATCAATGCTCTTTGGCCCTCTAGTTAGCGGTAGAATCCAATGTCATGGTGCCATGCCATGGGGTGGCTAACTTCCACACGGGTGTCCACGCAGGCCAACTCCCAGCAAGAGCAGCTCACACCTTATGCGAAGTCAACAACTCCACATTTCATCCGAGAGCGCAGCGACTGTAACGAGGCAACAGGAACGCCTCAAAGGGCTCGGTTTTGGGGATCGACTCTACCGCCTTCTTGCTGCCGCCATGCCGGGGGAAGATAATGGCGGAAAGGCGACTTGGAAATAACATCACAGCTGGAGGATCTAATAAAGGACATGGGTCTGACCTGCACCTGTCAGCTCGGCTTGCTTTTTCGCAGAACGCCTGGAAGACTTACTAGTAACTAGACTCGACGAGGTCTATGTTGGTGGTTTGAACTTCCAGACCACCAGCGAGGGACTCAAGGCGCACTGCTCAAAAACGGTGCAGGGAAGATGTATCCTTCGTAACGCTGTTGTCGTAAGGTTGGAGGGGTCTAAGGGGATGGTGTGCACGAGCGAACTCAATCTATGACATACAGGCCATACAAGGGCGGCGTTTTCAGCGATGCAGGAGAATAACGGCAAGATCTGCCTACTCTGCTCCCTGCAGAGTGCAGTGTTGCGCCATGTGGCTTGCCTTATCCGCCTCCTAGCCTTAGTGCAAGGTGAATGGTCCGTTAGATGAATGCAAGAAGGGCAGCACGTAGAAGGTTGCACAGGCCAGAAATGCTGCGTAGGCCACGCAGGTGACGCAGGTGGTTGAAGAGCCCAGGCACGTTAATTCGAGAACTTGCATGGGGCAAAGCAAGGCTCATATCATCCTTATGAAGCAATCAGCGGAGGAATTTGAATGTGCACCGTTTGGACTGAATTGGGCTCTTCCAGACCCATATCTTCTTCATCAGGTCATAGTCCTGACTGCTTGAGCCTTGCAGCGTGCTGATCACCATGATCACAGTATTCGTACTGTTACCAGCAGCTGGATTGTTATCGATTTATAATAAACCGAGCTAAATTACAATGGATAGGCACACTTTGAGCAGTTCGGCGCCATCTCGGACTGCATTGTCAGCATCCAAGCTGTGTGCTTGCTCCTGTGCTCTGCGAGCTTCTTCCAGTCTTGGTGTTCAGAGCCCTACCAGAAAGGGACATCCAAAAATCAAGGTGATGACCGAACGGGACACCGGCCGATCCCGGGGATTCGGATTTGTCACCTTCGAGGCCTTTTGCGTCGCTTTCCCCAACCCAAGCTAGAGTTAAGGTAGAGTTTGGGGGCTCTAAGGTGTATCGACTACGTCGAGATACTAAGTCCACTGCGGCTATGCGCTACGCGCACGGCGCCACGACAAAGTAAACATTTGGCCATTGACAGATCAGGACATCATTATTGACTGGCAAGTACCGCTTTTGGGGCTTCGCTGACTCCGTTTTGGTCGTTTTAGTAGAGGGTTCTGTCTCCCGAGCTGTCACAAGGAGTCTACTGACACAATTTCCCTACATCATGACATCTCCGGAAGGTAGCTTGACGGGAGCCTTGCAAGACTCTTGTTCTCATGATTAGGGTGTAGGCTTGGCATTCCATATTCATCCTTGTCCAAGTAAAGAAATACTTTTCAAAGCTCCTACGATTCGAATGAGACGCGCATTTCTTTTCAATGCGCTGGCCGCCCAACTCCTGGCATCAGTCTCACTGGAATACTAGTAGCAGCATAGCGAGTCGCAAGAGCAAGCATGTCATGCTGGTTGTGCTTTCTGCAGCAATGCTAGCAAGTGATCTTGGCTAGGACCCTGGCTCCGCGAATGCAGCAATTACAATGAACCATAGCTGCAAGCAGTGTCCGGGGTTTCCCAGGCTTTATGGCAGGTGAGCAGCGCTGGTTGGGAAGTACTTGCCTGGAGGTTTTCACTCAGAGCAACCCATATGAAGCTTGCACCTTTCGAGACGAAGCCCACCTTGGCTTGAGGAGACACTCTGCATGAAGAAGTCTTCTCAGCTTTGTTTCAGGCAGCATCTGCAGCCAGCAGACAAATCAACTACCTATCCTCCGTGACCCCGAATCAGCATCCCTGTGTTTTGGTTCTCTCGCTTCCCTTTATTGCAATGTGCCTATAGGTTTGTCGCCACTACGCCTTTCCAGCTATGCCGATTTCCACCCTCAACCGCAAACTAGAAATGGACAGACACAAGAACTTCCGGCTTTGCTACCAACCCATATCAAAAGCATTGGGCTTGCAACAGACTTGGGCGAAATTTGAATTGCCCGGCTTGTGCACAGCTTTCTGTCTGGTTGGCATGCGTGTGTGAAGCACTTGCGACAAAGTCATGTCACGGCAGAGCGCGACAAAAGCGTGTATGTAATCGGTCTTGCAGAGGGGGGAGGGCTGTGACCAAACAAGTTCTGATGCACCACCTTATAAGCCTATAGGCATACGTGTTTCTCGTTTCGCTTGGGCTTTCCAAGGCCGACGCACCAGCTTGATGGGAGGACGGTCTCTGTGAAGAAGGAGCCGCTAGCTGAAACCACACAATCGTGGAATGCAACTTGAAGAGAGGATCGGAGAAGGTTAATGTGACTTCAGGGCAGAGCCCAAACAAGTCGAGTAATGGTTGCTTCTTGATGATCAGAACAATGGATGTCACGCTTGTTGCTGGATGACCCTCAATTTTCCTCGTTGCTTCAATGGGTGTTGTCAGCATCCATCGCCAGCATTTCAATACTACCCGTGCTGTGTTGTAACGGGACCATGCCTGAAACCCCGGCACAAAGTGCCCGACAGCCTGGTCTGCATGACAGCAATGGCAAGCACCAGGCCTACAAATCTGGAAATCAAGGAAGCAATAATGTCAGCAATGTTCTTGTTGTGGAGGCACTGTCAGCAGCAGTGTGAAGATCTTTTTGCTAGCCACTCCCTGGAGCGAGAGTCCAGCATCAAGTGTAGACCGACAGTTCTGCCAGGCCATGAGGGAGGGTGCCGGAGGTGGCAAGGGCATGCCAGGGTCCCAGGGAGAAACTCCAGAAATGCCAGCAGGAAATACGGTTTGAGATGGTTGAGCTCGGGCTTGGAACATAATAGTTTTAGCTTCTCTACACGGCGACGTACCGTTCATGATGGCATAGATGCAGATACTGCTCTGTTGGGGGCTTGTAAGGATTGTACAACGATGGCGTGGGAGTACACTAGCTGGGCGAAGAATTCTATTCTGTCAAGACTCATGTGGAAAGTTCTGGCTGTTGCTTGCGGAGTCACTGGGACATAAGCCGTGTAGCTGTCATTCGAATAGCACTTGTGAAGGATTACGGCTTTGACATGTCCAACCGATAGGTGGTTCGCAACCATAATGGAAAGCCCGTGTGAGGGATCCGCTCGTAACCTGGGTGAAAGTGCGGCTTTTGGAATAGAGGCCCTGATGATCCTTTGTTCCCTGTTGGTAAGGATACTACTATCTTGGACCACATTTCAACCACAATTTGTATATACCATACGTTTGGCCTCGGCTACTTAGTAGAGTGGGCGCCCGTGAATATGCCCATTTGGACGATTTTCACACAAGGGAATCTTGCTGCTCAGTGTGTGTGTGATCAAGCGAGTGCTCGAGCGTTCACTGCTGTGTGGGCTCAGGAAGCTGCAGGCTCAGTTAGGCAGGTACCTTTGCGCAGGCAGAATGGCCAATGAGAAAGCCAGAAAGAACCATTAGGCAAGGCGGGAAGTCTGAGTCATGTTTCCAGTTTGCGGGTTGTTGGTTTTGCCAGGCCGTGTTGGAGGCCGACCGCAAAGCCAAGTCCTTTGCCAATTTGGTTCAAAGGAGTCATCCTCAGGAAAAGCTGTTGTTCATGTTCGTGCTTGGAAAAGCGTTCCGTGTTGAGGACGGTGCTGCGAAGCATTGAGCAGGAAAATGTCCGAACCCTTAGCGGTGTGTAGATTCGCGTTTTTTGGCCCAAGTGAGGGCCGCCAACATGCTCTTAGACAGCGATGCTGCGGATGGCCTTGACGTCATGGGATTGCGTGGCACAGGTATGTTTTCTACATTTTCCTACCGTACGTATCGATTTCCGGTTTCTTCTTGTGTAGTTGTTGCAGAAGTCCGCAGGCATCCAAAACTGCCAATGCGCAGCGGCTTGGTCTTGATTGCAGCGTTCCAGCAGGCGTGCACGCATCACATGTGCAGGTTTGCCGAAGCCGTCAGCATCGTCCTTCACGAGGAAGTAAAGGAATGAAAAGTTTGATGCAGACTTTTGATTGCCTGCATGCGCATGAGGTTCGATTCCGTGCACAGGCATACCGGGTGAAGATGTTTTTCAATGCATGGGCCAACGCTGCCCAGCTCGGCAAGGCCACTGCAAATCGTCCGCTGCTTCCCGCGCAGGGGGTGCACTGCAGTTTGCATGGGGGAAGGTTGAGAACGAAGGCGTGGATGTGTGGTTCTCGGAATTTCAGGCACGGCTTATCGGCTGCATGGTCAACATTTTTTGCACAGCTGATGCGAACCTTGCAGGAATGCATACGCCTGCTTCGCGTGCTGAGCGGGTCGAGCTCTTGCCACTTCCGAACAAGCATTTTCGATCCACAGGCTGTGACTTGTACCGCGTGACCAACGATGATCGACTCAAAGGGTCGTCTTTCTGCGGCTTCGATGCAAGAGCTTGGGAGCTCTCAGGGAGGTTTTGTGTGATTTTGAAGATTTTGCTGAGGTCTACCGTTCCGGAGTTCAGGGATTGGGGGCTCGTTTGAGGCGGCCATGGCACCTGTATAAACTCACGCAACTTTTCTACGGAACACCAAACATGCATGCTTCTCCTAATGTGTAATCTTCAGGGCTTTGCCCCTAGAGGCTCGAGCCTTAGTGCGGAACTGCTATGCGCACATGTCTTAGCTCAAGTTGAAGCTAGAGCCATAAACATTGCACAGATTGAGCCACTGCTACAGATTTTGAGGGCGTTGTGGCATTGGAGTGGAGCGGAGTGGAGCGGAGTGACCGTTGTGAAGGTTTTTTGAGCATTTCACTCATGCCGCGCTTGGCGCCCCAGGCTGAGGCGGAAGCAGCGCGCCTGACAGGCTGCGACTGATGGGAATGCGAGCAGCGAATATAAGGTATGAAAAGAGTTTGCGGGTTATTGGGGGCCCGCTTTATCTGCGAAAATTTGGGAGGAAACTTACGCGATTGATCTCACACCTCCAAGTATATAAGCCCAAAACCTTACAGTCCAGGCCTTATCCAGGCCTTCATCGCAGGCCCAAGAAGAACTTCCCACCCACCCCACAAACTTCGACAGCGTGTGCCCGAGTACTGCCTGAGTACTGTCTGCTGCGAATGTTCTGCTGCAGCTGTCTGCTCTACCAAATAGGCCGAGCAGAAACAACTCACCGCATCACGTTGTGCAGGCACCATGTTCCATTGAATTCAGACCCTCAGTCCCTGCAAAGCATTGTGGCCCGCATCTTCGATGCGGCATCTTGAGGAACGTGCAAAATGCGGGGGTCTTAGGGATCAGGTTGGTCGCTCGTGGGCATGGCGTGCAGTCTGCAAATGCCCTGTGCCTATGCTGATGGCAGGTATGGCCTATCTTTTCGACATTTTCAAGGATTTTGGCAGCACGGGGCTTGGCTGGATGGTCACAGTATGCTCAGCAGTCGCATGCTTAAGAATGATTTTGCCTGCGCGCAAAGACGTAGGCCGAGCCCGGCGGACATGGCGGCGCTGTGGGACCTGGCTCAGCAGCTGACACAGAAGAATGCGGAGCTGCAAGAACAGTAGCTCGGCATGCTCAGCTGTTTTTTACTTGTTTCTGGACACCCTTGCCTCTTGGCTACGCAGTTCCGCGTGTTCACGGCCGAGCTGCTGGTTAGTTTCCGAAGCCTGCCTTATTTAGACGTGGCTTGTGGTGAGCGCTGAGGTATCAGGCCTTGCGGGATTATGAGGAAAAAGCACGCGCCCAGCTACGCTGGAAGGTGGGTGATCTCGAGAAGAAATCGCTTTGCTATTGTTTCCGCGCGCCGCCCATCCCGATGATTGCAGTACTTGTAATGCAATGGCGCAGCGGCGGTAGGTCCTGTGATCTTCCTGGGTCCTGGCGCAGCCAAGGTGCGCTTCGTTGGAGGCAGAGCTGGACAAGAGGCAAAGATTCTGCTGGGTGAAGTTGCAGATCCTCGTCCACAAGTGCCTGAATCATTTTTTTGAAGTCAGCTTTGTCTCAGCGGGCCCTTCGGTATTCTTTGAGGCCCCGCCGCTCCCGAGTCCGACACGACACAGACGCAGGACGGGCGCTGCGTCCTGGGTGCTTGGTCATGATGAAGCGCTGAGTTGCTGTTGGTCAGGAGGGCCCCAGCCCGAAGGGAACCAGGCCTAACACCGAGCCTCCAGCATTGCTGCAGCCGGAGTGGAGTCCAACGGATGTGCCTTGCAAGGGAATCCTGAGGGCTCTCCCGCCTCCTGTCAGCGGCATGCCAATAGCAAGTAACGGGATGTTGGGCCTCTGTCAGTTTCCTGAGATTCGCAGTGAGGTGCGGGGCAGATCTTCCGCAACAGGAGGAGCTGCCTACGCGGTCTTTCTTTCGTCGTAACGCCCTCAACTTCTGTTGACCTGCGAGCAAGCAGTAGGGGTTGCCCGTGGGGAGCCGTCCAGACTCGAGCACAGGCAGCAAAGCTTGCTGCGACGACAGGCGCTGCAGAAATCACTGCCCGTTTTGGCTGTGATGCGATTCTCAGGTGTGCATGAAGGAAGCCATAGAGCGCAGGGACAAGGAGAGGGAAGAGGAGGAGAAGGCGCAAGCTTCGCAAAGATGATTCTCGTTTAGGTCTACATGCCGGATGATGAAGCCCCCATATCCAGACACCTGACTTTTTTCTACCTGCAAAATCGGATCAGTTTAGACGTTCTGCTGCATGACCGCAAGCCCCGCACGCTCCAAGGCGCCGTTGCCGGCGACAGGCCTGACTGTTGCATTGTTGAGAGCGCACCAAGATGGCATGTGTGGGGCCCCACCTCCCCAGAGACAAACATGTCAACCTGCAGTGTTGCTTGGCGCCGTGGGGACGCGCTCGGGCACCTCATTCAACCCCCCGTCAAATCTGGCCGACCATGCTGGGCAACCTAGTGCAGTCCTAGTGCCAACATGAAGGCAACCCCTTAAACAGGTTCAGGGTTTATGGGCTGCTGTTGCTGCTGCTGCTGATGCTTTTTCTGGATACTTCTGGAAGTCTATGTTGCTTCTGTTCTGTTTGCATCGCGTCGGTTCTCGTGGCTCTAAGTGCAGGGGGCAGCGGTTGATGCCCACGCCTTTTTCTCTGTTGAGAATTGCACATCTCACGACTTTCGGTTGTCAGCGTACCTGCGGCTCTATTACCTACAGCTCAATGGTCTTGCCATGCCATGTTGCAATTGCCAACATGGCAGGTCCCGCTGGAGCTTCCCAGTGATGTACAGTGGCCCAGCGAGGGCCGTGCTGAAGCCGAGAAGATTTTCAAAGAGACGCAGATGCCGTCGGCTTACGTGCTTTATGAACGCGTTGCAGTTTGTGTGGCGGCATACTGCAGGGTCCATATTGTAAGCATATTTGGAATTTAGGTGTGTAAGCTATGTAAGCTGCTGCGGTCCCGTCGCTCCCAAAACTACTTCCACTGAGCTTTGCCCGGCTCAGTCTTGTCCGACAGGGACGGGTCTGAGTCCAGTGCGCAGAATGGAGAACGTTCCAATTCCCCCATCCACAGGCTCAGAGTGTATGTCCATGAACAAATTGCGTAGGGGCCGTGTTGATCTTCGTAGGGGAAATTCGACACAGAGGGCAGGAGACGAACCCGTCGTTCCTTTTCGGGGAACCTTTGCGTAGGCTCGACGCATCTGAACGGAGCGGGCAAGAGAGCCGTCAAGCCCGTTTCGGCATTTTGCTTGCTAGAGCAAACCTTTGCCAAAAAGGCAACAATGCTACAGGGCATGGGCCTCGGCCTCAGCATTAAAAGCATCAAAGACGTGGGAATTAAATTGGCTTGGATTTTGTCCTTTTCCTTGGCAGCTCCATGCTTGTTGCTGGCAGGCTGCCTGCTTGACTTGGCATCTGGACGAGAATCCGGAGAAACAGGGCTGCCTCATGGGTTTCGCAGAATCGCAGAGCCGCGTTAAGCGGCAACAATTCATCATTGTCCGCTGCAGCAGAAGTCATCAAGTTTCTGCAAGCGCTCAAGGACTGGTGCTTCGAGAACCCTTGAGGCCCGCCTTCTTTTGAGTCAGAACCTGCGATGCGTTTGATGCGCTTCCCCCCCCGTTTCGCCCAAAGTCCAGAATGTTAACCCACAGCAGGCGCCGGCGCCCGCAGCCTTGACCCGTCAAATCTGGCCGACCATGCTGGGCAACCTGGTGCCAACATGTAGGCAGCCCTTCGAACAAGTTTTGGGTTCATGACTTACTGCCCTTTTTGCGCAGGGATGGCGCTGGGCTACTTGTGAGAATCCGTGTTGCCTGCAGCTAAGGCATCAGACTCGCCCTCCGTGCAAGTACTGGGACCCTTTAATGCTGCATCAGTCAGAGCCCCGTGCCGGGCACAAATTCCCAGCACTTCCACATTGGCCTCGAAGCTGCCTCGGAGCTGTGCCGCCACTTCAACACGACAGCGATCCCACGAAAAAAGTGCTTGGAGCCCCTCCTCAAAGTTTGCAGGCAGGATCCCAGGGACCCGCTTGGCGCAGGGCTTGCATTGGTGAGCAGTAGTGCAAGGATCACAGTTGACAATGGATTCGAGCTAGGATTCCATGGTCTTCGTTGCGATACACCCGCCGTCACAGCCAAGCTGGGTACGAAGAAGCTGATACGTGTTGTGGTGATGGGGACTGTGCTGGTGCAGGCCACAGATCACAAGTCCCAACAGGTGGGATAATCCTTGTTGTGGCCTTGACAGGATGCCTTTGGGGTCCAGCTTGGGCACCCTCCTCTCAAGGCAGCCCAAAAATCCTTACTTGTCATATCCGATTAAACATGACCCCAGATCCCGACCTGACATGATCCAAAATCCCGACCTGACAGAAACATCACAAAAAACAGAGCTCTCGTTTTTCATATATATATATATTTTTAATACCTTTTTCTGACCAGATCAAGGCTAATCCATAATGCTTACAAGGATTCTGGATTGCAAGGATTTATGGATGAAAAAATGACCTAGGTTTTAAACCTCTAGGTTTTTACCACAGATGCTGAACTAAAAACAACTAGAGCCATTATAGGCTCAGGGGTCAGGGTTTGGGGCAAAGCTGTTTCAGCTAATCTAGCACCAGAAGCATTTGCTTCCAGTGCCCCTACCAACTTGAGCTGGAGGAGGACGATAAGCAACTATTGCGAATAATGCTCCTCGGCCTAAACCTACCTGATGAAGCCCCTCAGTCTAAACCTACCTGGTAAACTAGGGGGCCCGAACAAAATGCAACCATTGCGAATTATGCTCGTCAGCCCAAATCTACTTTGAATAGGAGGTAGGTTTACGCTGATTATTCGCAATAGTTGCCTTATATTCCTCCCCCTTGTAGAGAAGGCTGCACTCTACAAGAGTTCACGAGGGCCGTGCAGAGCACCACACACCTACTTCTGAGGGTGGCACAAAAAGTATAAACACCCTAGAGCGATCCCACAGAAGTGGCTGTTCCATCGACAAACTAAAGTAAAACCTTGATGCCAAAAAGAGGCACAGTTCCTTATAGGTACGACCCTGCACCGCTAAGGTTCAGCGAGCCTAAGCAACGCAAGGCCGACGTAAGCCAACAGAGTCTGCATTGCTTAGCTTAGCTCTGCACCGCTTAGGTTCAGGCGCACCTTAGCAGTGCAGCTGAAACCGGTCGGGCTTTGCTGGGCTCAGGCATATTTAGTTAGGGTTTAAGGCTTAGGGAGGGTTATAGGGCACAGTTTAACGGAGGCCGCATTCCTGAGCATTGGCATATTCCGCCCCCCCCCCCCCATCCACCATGTATTCCTCTAAGAAACCCAAGAGCATTATTCACAATAGTTGCTTGATATTCCTCCCCCTTATAGAGAAGGCTGCAGCTAATAGTAGTCCCAATGAGCAAGCCCAAAACCTTGACACTGGCTTTCCAAGGCCTCTTTCCCGGGGGTTTCCAGCGATTGTAATTCGGTATTGGGATTTGAGGGCCCAATGGAGGTTACCCTAAGCCCCTGCGACCCAAATCCTGGCGCTCGAAAAAATGCCCTGCTCAAACCCTCAAACCCTCAACCCTAAGTAGCCCTGGAAAGTGCTTGCGTTTTTGAGGGGTCTTTCAGCATGGATTCGGACCATTTTACAGATTGCAGAGATTAGGCCATGTGCATGGATTACAAAGATTATGGATTAGGATTAGCCCCCCACCAATCCTCGATCTGGCCAGTTTTTGTTGCGTCCAAAAGACGACCAAAGGTCTGGCTCCTTTGGTGGTTGCGGAGGTGGCGGTGATCCTGGGGCAGGCCTTGGCTGTCCTTTGGGGTACATCATTATCATATGCTGCGCACACACCCAATTAAAGATTATTATTCTAAGGACCCAAATAAGAGATTATTGTATAAGGGACCCCGCGGGTGTGCGTGGTTCTCAACGATCGAAACTTGTCATGAGTCCTACACCTGCTACCCCGCTGTTTCGTCCGCATCCTCATCACCCTTGTCCTCCCAGTATTTATTTATGGTAACCACAGCAGTGACGATCTTTCTGCGCGGCGTGTGCAGTCCCAGTTCTATCATAGTTGTGAGCAACTGTACACACAGTGTGCTATTTGCCGTGGCTTGTCAGTGCCCTGGCTGGTGTGATTGTTCCACATCTTGAGTACCACGTCGACGGTGCTCTCTCCCTGCCAGGAGTCGAGTACAACGTCGTGAAAGTGTTCGCCAGCCCAGCATGTTGGCGCAACTGCTGCTTGCCCAAGATGACGGTCAGGGTTCTTGGCAGGGAAGTCCTTCTTGCGCGATAATTTACATTTTCCTCGTCCGCCGTTCCTTGAACTGCAGTCCACGCTTGATGATATGCGCTGCGCACTGCGCGATCTGGAGTTGCAACATCACCAGAAGTCGCAGTCGGAAGCCGTGGCGAAGCAGGTTATCGAGGTTGGCAAGTTCGACTTGCATGAAGACTCCACACCCTGTGCCCTGCAGTGCGCTATCTCAGCCCTGAATCGGCCCGACGGGAAATTGAGGCCAGACACTGCGCCACATGTGGCAGAACTCGCCCTTCTCCAAGAACATCTCGTTCCTGTGGGTTTTTCAGAAGGGAAGACTTTCAGGAATGGGATGCTTCTTGAGGAGCGCTACTTCTGCCACAAGCTATGCGCAGCGCAACGGCAAGCACGCTCGGACACGTCTCCTCAAGTATAGTGCGAGAGTTGGCCAGTATGCTGGTCACCGCTCTGGCGCAACACGCGAAAGCAACCACTACCAGACTGCGAAAATGAAAATGCTGCCAAGAATGTCTGCCAAGAAAACCTCAGTACATTTGCGATGCCTAAGCCTAAGCTAGGTTTCCACAGATCTTTGGGGTTTGGAGCTTTGGAGCCGGGAGCCTGTCTTTTATTTTGGCCAGGTGGGCGGGCTTCCGCCCAGCGTGGACTACGACAAGTTAACAGGCCAGAAGCCACAGTATCATGAAGGGCAACCATTCTGAGATGTTCTTTTGAGCTTTAAAGGTGGGCACCTGGCATAGAAGTCGCAACAAGGGCAATACATGAGCATAGTGACACATGGAGCAATACTCATCATGGAATGGCTGGGAGATGGTTGTACTGTGCGAGTGATACCCCGGAAGTCAAGAGAAGCTTAGAGACGCTCGCCTTGCTGCGAGTGCATTAGCATTCGCAAGGCTACTTCCAGAAGTTTGGCGCCATTGAGGCAAGCGCAAGCCTTCTTATGCCCTTTCAGAAATGTTTTGAAATCTTGGGGCCTTTGGATGGGAAGGTGGAACATTAGGCTGCGTGAGCCCTGCCAGCTCTGTGATAAGCATGGTGGTTCTGTGGCAACGAAAGAGGAGGATCCTTAAAGGGCTTCCAGCCAGAACTAGGAAACGAGCTGTTGAGTTCGGGGCCCACAAAAGTCAACCGATTGCATGGCCATGCAGCAATCTCGAAGCTCTCATCAATCAGTTCCAGAATAAAATGCTTTTCATTCTAAACTTGTTGAATTCAAAACCCTCGAGCCCCTAGAACAGACCACTTGGAAGGATGCTGTAGTGATGATGGACCCAGCCACGCAGAGGCCAGCAATTTGATGGGACCAAGGTTGGACACCAGGGCCGTAAGTCGCTCCCAGGAGCATGTCTTGGTTGTGTAACAGCTTCATATATGATCTCGGCTAGCATGGGAGGAAGCCTTGAGCATGTTGGATTCCACTGCGATGTGTCTCTGCCAAAAACGAGTGAACCTACGCTAGCCTTTTCAAGCATTTGGCAGCCAGAGGTCTCGCGGGTTCGGTTTTGTGACCTTCTCCGATAGCTCCTCCGTCGAGGCGGGCGTTGACGTTCTTCTTGGTTTTGTGGTCACTTGGCTCAGGATACAGATTTCAAGCATGGATCCCCAAATGCCACATTGCAAACAATGCGACTCAGCTTCTGGGAGTTGTTGAAGGTGCTGTAGGGGCTCGAACGCATCAGACTCCATCTGAAGGCATGTATGCAGAATTATAACGGCAACGAGATCGAAGGCAAGTGGATCGAGGTGGCCAGTTGCGCCTGCGTTCGCCTGCTTGCCGAGAATGGACCTGCTCAAACCTCCAAGAAGGGAGAGACAATCCGATGCACTATATATTTATTTGTAGCTTTTGAGAGTATACTTCATACACACAGTTTTGAGTCTAGTGCGGTGGACTATGCTTATTGCAGGAAGACCATAGCTCAAAGCTAGCTGGCAAATTTTGTGGTTCCAGTGTTCCAGTTCGATCCCCGTGCAAAGTGGTGCTAGAATCCCCGAAAAAGGCCCACACCTTGGATAATGACTGTATCGGGGCAAGCACAGGTTCGTAGGTCAACTTGCAATCAGAGCCTGCGATCCTCTTTCTTTGGGCTCGTGACCAAACATCATCTTTCGTAGCCGTATGTGTCAAAGGCATAGGTTCCTTCTGCAGTCTACTAGTAGCAGTCTTCCTTTAAACAATGGGTACTGTACGGCAACAGAGGACCATAATTAGTGCAAGCAGTGTTGAGGTCTTCATGGTCATTCTAGCTCAGACGCGTAGTATGACATACTATTACAACACCTGCTATTACAACAGGTTTGTTGCTAGGACTCACTCCTTCTGCACATGATCAGGTGTCGGGCTTTCCCAAAAGAGGGCTCCCTTGCATGTATGCGATATGCCGCCAAAATGTTGTGCTTATCGCCACATCCTCACTGACCTTCTCCGCGCACGTCCTGCATCCCATAGTACAAGGCATGTAGTAGATTCTGTGAAGACGGGTACACATTTGTCCAGGTCTTTCAACCCGAGGCTTTCCAACAGAAAGTATTTTCGACCAGAAAGTATAAGACGTTGTTGGCTTTAGGCTCCTTCATCCCAATGCGCGGCTTCCCAAGCCATGTTTTGCGCCAAAGCCACGCGCAGCCGCGAGACGGACGAGGATGGGTGTGCAAGCTACTGGAGTAGTCCTTCTGAAGCAGGGATGACTTGGGGCTTGCTCAGGCGCATGCAAGCAGTTTTGAGTCCTACAGAGTTCGTATACCACACAATCAGGCTTGGCTGTTGGCTTTAAAATCATCAGGCATGGGAGGATCATTGCTGCCGGGTCACGTAGAGCCCCCTTAGTATGACTTGTTTGTACCCGTCATCTTCATCTCGCACTGCTGGGTTTTTGGTCATCAAATCAGCTTCTACTGTATCACGGCTGAAGAGGAGCGATCTATATACCAAGGTTGGCAGGACTTCTACTACAAGTACTACTACGACGACAACGTCGACTACTACGTACTACGTACTGTTATCACCGCCGCGACTGCCACCGCCATCACCGCCACCACCACCACCGCAGCCACCACCACGCCTACTCCTTTTAGCGGCAGATTGTGTAGGAGCCAGAGGCGGCGTCAGATTCTGACAGCGAGTCAAATCACGCAGATGCCGCCAAGTTCAAGTTGGAGCAGAGGTTTTCGTCGTAAGAACTGTAGGTCCAGTCGGAATCAGAGCGCATTACATGAGCTGCATTCATGATGCAAATATTGATGCAAGAAGAGCACAACAACATGTGTGGTTAACCCGTGAGTATTGCAGGCTCTCAAATCAAGCTCTAGCAAGTTGCCAAGTGGAATGTCCCTAGACTCTAGACTGGCGAGAATAAGCAAGACTCTGCCACAGACTCCCCCCGAAGGCTAGGCACAGGCCCAGGAATCAGAATCGGAAGTGGAACTCGCGTAGCGCAAGACAAGGACTGCCTTATTTCTTTGATGTCGACGAACCATGCACCAGAAGTTACAGCGGACTGCGAGCTGCTCGGGGGATGTGTGTCAGGTTCTATATGCAGATTGGGGCACATCAAGTGCAGGGGCAGGAAAGTACAGGGTGGCTCTGTCACCTGTTTCGGCTACCCCGCGGGAAAGTAGTTTGTCAACGTTTCCGCCATCTAGAGGAGTTGCTGTCCACACAATTTCTAACAGCGACCTTTATCCAGCTTCCACAGTACACGATCAACGAAAATGATGAGCATGTGAGGTAGGCATGCTGTCTGCACAGACTGAAGCTCTTTCCAAGCGGCGTTTTGCGGCGCACCAGCCAAGATTCCTGCGAGCTGCATACCGCAAGTGCATCACAGCACCTTGCCTGCATCTACGAGTGGTGCTTGTGTGCACTGCATCCTTCGCATGTGCCCATCAGAGGTGCGCCAAATTTGATACTAAAGCGCCAAGTGGCGCTGTGCAAGTGCCCTCTGTAGCGTGCGCAGCAAGAGCAAGACTGGAAAGGGTAGGTGCAACAAGGGGAAGGTGCTTATATTGTCTGGAAGTGCAAGAACACGTTCCACAATTGCCAGACTACCTGTGTTTAGTCACACTGGCTGCACGGGCCATACACAGTTTTGACGGTATGCATTTCATCTGCGTGGTATGAAAACTAGCATCCAGTAGCTGATTTGTGGTCGTCATTACCAGCGGTACTAGTGGAAGGGAGCTCGGAGACTTTTGAGATGGTGAGGCTGCCTTTCTTCAGTTCCTGGCCATGCCACTGGTGTTCTTCCTGGGCCACATGGGAAAGCGGGACCTGGCAGGGAAGCCTGGCCTGCAGCCTGCATACGCGAGTGAGACTTCCAGACTTGCTGGCTGCCAAGCGCTTAGATACGCAGATAGCCAAAGCCTTTTTGAGTAACCTCCCAGAAGATGTCAGCCATGCAAGCATGCAGGACCTAGCTGGAGCAGCCATACTCGCCCTTCTGTCGGGCTCAGGCGCCTTCCAGTTCAAGCTGAGCCCTAGCAGATATATGCCAGTCTCGCGAAAAAATTGCAGGTGCATCGAACCTGAAAGCAACGCAACACTGCCAGTCTCTGTGGGGCATAATAGCTGGAGAAGTAGAAGTCAACAGCCAAAGCCGCATTGGGCTGTGCGCAGCCCAGGAAAGACCAGCTTCTGGAATGGCTGCGCTGTCACCCACAGGCCAGAATATCTATGCTGAAAGCCGACGCGTTTTCTTGCTCGTCGTTTGGCGCGGGCTTTCGATTAGCAGGGTGCTGTAGGACCTCACAACGTCTTGCCGAATCGCCTCTAAAGCAATAAGCAGACTTCTTCGACGGCAGTCTGCGTGGATGCAAGCATGCTTTGCTAGGTCACAGTCCTTGCGGAAATGACAGGTGACGGCACCACAACTGTGACACCGCAGCAGTTATAGAAAGCCGAGTCTTTTACACCGACAGGATAGGTGCCCCTCGCAATTCTGCTCACATATACCCGCGGAATTTGTGGCTGTGTCGTTACATCACGTGTGACGGTATGTTTCAAAGTAACTCACAATGCAGCGCGTAACAATTCAATCCTGGCAACAGTGTGGAAGCCTTGTTTGTCCGAAAAAGGTAAAGGTGTTGGTAACCGCCAGAAAACTTACGGGTGATTAGTACGGAATGCAAAAAAGGATGCAGGGACTACAACCTGGGCTTATATGCGGACTGCTATATGAGCCCTATTCTAACCTCCTTAAAGGGTATTAAATAGGGGAGTACTGTAGGGGTTACCCACGGGAATACTGGCAATTTAGTTTATGGCCCATATAGGGATCCAGTCGCTCCAGTCCTCCATTTAGGGCTTTGGGGTAGCCATGAGCCAGAAAACCGGCAATCCCTTTGACCAGGAGGCGTGGCAAGATTTGATCGACACAACGGCCGGGCTTGAGGTTCTTTGGCTGCTGTACTAGACTCGTTGGTGTTCACATCATCTCAGGATTTTCTTGGAACATCGTATGTTGAAATCTAGTGGTCCCCTGAAATACATATCTTGATCCTTGGAGAAAGCTAAATTTGGTGTCTGATGCCTTTGCAGGGTTTGTGGGGCAGAGCAGGACTTGCGTAGAGGTCTTTGACAAGGGCTCGTTTGTTTTTGTTCTGAAGGTCAGTAATGGTCCTGAAAATACGTGGCCCCAGCAATTAATTGGACCCTGGTTTTAAAATAGTCTTACAAACGCACATGGGCATTATCTGTTAGCCTCCTTTACAGCTTGCGTTCTGAGGGGGACCCATAGTTTTGGGCATCGCTGAGCTGCAGCACATACCGAGGCACCTTCGACGTGGCTGCCGTTTGTGTCTACAGGCCAATGTGCATCCTAGTCGGTTTTGTAGACGCTTTGGCGAAATCCGAGCAGGGCGCCTTTAAGTGGCGTTGTTGTCAATGGCAGCATCCATGCTCTAAAGTTAGAAGTATGGGCCCCTAATATTGGGGCGCAGCACGGAATCATGTCTTGCAGGGTTCTGCTTCCAAGGCCATACATGCAGGGAGGGGCTGCATGCAAGCGAAGCGTTTAGTGCTGCGTGATCAAACACGGGAAGTTTACTGTGGCATCAGCACTGATCAGGCTTCCTGGCGTTCCTAAAAGGGATCTACGAAGCCGTGGACCCGGCCATGGATGCCTTCACAGCAGGCAACTCGAGGCGTGAGACTATGAGGCAGCTGAGGTCAAGAGGCTTGCCATGCTGTGACAGGTTTGCAAGTTTACTAAATCGGAGGACCGATCCTTGCTGCAAGCAGCTACACTGTGATCACGAACTTGGTCTCGGCAGGCACATGTACACCAAAGACGTGGAACGGCGCTTCGAGGCAGAGATCTCCACTGCCAACGCGTTACCATGTACTTTGCAAGCTACAGGAAACTCAAGACCTTTGCTATTCTGCTCCACCATGTCAGGGCTTGAGAGACTGTAGCCGTAAATGGCCGTACTGCAAGATCGGAAGACTTGGGTCTTGTAGAGTCTCGCACCACTCCTAGCTTGTGACTGACGACGTGCTGTGGATCTCCAAATCTTAAGATGGATAACCTGCAACTAGGAGTCCTGGAGACGAGCAACACTGGTCGGTGGTGCCGTTGCACAGCTTGGATTGCCGCCAACTCAGCTTGACATGAACTTGCATGCTGTATAAGGTCTTGATGGGCAAAGTCTGCCTTTGATTGCTAGGATCCTGCACCAACTCTAGTAGCGCTGCTGCGCCCACTTGGCACATCAAGGCCAGGCGTGCTATTGCTCACCTTGGTGGCAGCTACAACTTGCCAGATTTACAAGCTGCTCCTTGGATCCGTTTCAAGGCTGTAAGTACAGTGTTAGACTAGAAATATGTGCAGGCGCTCCCCACAGGAACGCAGATGATCTTTACATCTGTCTTTACACAGTTTGCGAAAGCATGTCGTAAGCAATTTCCGCACGCAGTCCAGGTGGTCAGAAACCACCCGCCTTGAGCGCAAAATTGCGGACATGGAGGCATCAGCACCTGATGTTACGTGATAAAGTGCGGACTTGGGGGTGGAGATCAACGAATGTTCTGCGCCCATGGCATCTGCAACACTTCCTTGTAGAAGCCTTTCAGACAGGTGCAATGTCTGACAGCGGATGACAGACATGAGCCGCGGCAGCAGTTGCGGCGAAGGATTAGGCTTTTGTGCCCACAAAACTTTGTTCAAGCACCAGGGCGTGTGCACTGGATGGCACAACCCGCACCGGATTGCACAACATTGCAAAGGATGGGATCGCACGCAAGAGCAGCGTGTTGCAAGAAGTCGCGCGAAATTGCACGCTGCAGCACACTGCAGACCTGTCTTAGCACGGACCAGTCTTCGGTCGTAGGGGTTCTGCTTGAAGGTCTTGTCTGCATCTCGCTCCTAACATACGATGAATGATGCAATAGGTCATCCTAGCAAGTTATGCAAAAACACTGCCTCTAAGCCCAAAGCCACAGTAAGTATTTTGCTTTCGACTGTCAGTTCAGGCAGCTACCTTTCGCTGGCAGATGTGGATCCGAATCTCGGAGTGGCAAAAGCTTGGCGGGCCTCCACCAGGCTTCAGGTTCCAACTTCTGTGCGGAATTGTTCTGTGTGTGGAGTTTGTGACGAGTTGGCTACAGGGAAGCTCGTGGAAAGGGTTCACTCTCACTGGGCTGGCAGCACCCACCTTGATCCGTCCCCAACTGTCCGCACCGTATTGGCGAGTTCTGCACTACAGCACCAGGGACAGATCGGGTGCAAGCGGGTGACGCTGGACCCCCTGGCAGAACTAGCTCTCGAACATGGTTTTGCGTTCTCATGCCGGAGGTTCAGTCGCAGAAAGAAAGCAGTTCAGCACCAGCGCAAGGGAAGTAGCATGAAGTAGCAGTCTGTTGGTTGCGTGGTGTCACTGGCTGGGATGATACGACCGGCTGCATAGTAAGGAATGGCTCACTTGACCGATGTTGGTGGGTTGATGTCTCTTGGCTTGCGCTGGCGTAAAGGAGATCAGATGAGAAGGGCAGAGTCGAGCAAGCTCCGTAGGGTATGAACTTCGCATGCAAAGCCTGTCCCAGGTCACATATTTGAACCGCTGCAATCCTGGAGGGTTCTACAAGGAGTCTGCTTTTGAGATCCGGATGGGCCGATCTGAGCGCAGTCGATTTGAAACCTAGGCTGCTGCACCACGTCTACCAGCAGCTGGTTGGTGACCAGTCAAACATTAGCTGAGTAGTTGGTCGTATCAGGAGAATCGCGATTGCAGCAACACATATGGGATCATTTTCGATTCTTTCTCTTTGGGTCTCGTCCTTGCGAACAGGATTTTGGGTGGTTGGCCACCAAAGGTTATCAGACCCAGCTTGTCTTGGCCAGTTCAGGTGGTGAAGAGGGATCCTTGCGTTGCGGTTTGCTTCCTGGTACCTCCTCTTCAAAAAGGACCATCTCGCAGAGAGCTCCGAGTGGGATATCCTCCCCCAAGGGTTACCGGGCTTCATTCTGGTAGTCTTTCTTTAGATGAGTTGATCACGAAACGCTGAGCCGCTGACCTCTGCGATCCGAAGCCGGCGGGGTCAGCTTCATACCAAGCCAACCATGGCTGCAAAAGGCCACATGGCGTGAGATAATCCGCAGGAGAACAAAAGCAGAGGTGTGACAATGCTCCCGGCACCTTTTCCGAAGGACTTGCCATAGGCAAGCACTCTGCAGCCCAGCATGCTGGGCACGTGTCGCATGGGAAACTGTCGCGATTTCTGCGACGTGGGCTCCAAGGAGAGCGAAGGTGAGTGGAGTCATCATGCCTGTATATTGTAAGTCTGGAAACGGTTCCAGCGGGCATGGGTGAGCTTGAGCATCTACCGTTCCCGGATGTTCCCGGCCTGCTTGGTTGTCACGTTGCTTCACACATGGTAGGCATCGTTAGACTACCTTTAAAAGGCTGTGTGCACTTGCAGGCTGTTAGAAATGTTACCTCGTGGAATTTAAGAACGTTCCTGTGAGTTGTTGCAGAATGATGGCTTGCCAATTTTCAGTGGTGCCTACGATCAGCATCAATGTAGGCAGCAGAAGGCGTCCGATCAATAGCTTGCCACCCCACAGCGAGCAAGCAGGGTATCATCGACCTTCAAAGAAGGCCCTGGCATTTGGAGCATTCTGGCTTGCAGTAGCACATGGGCCTGTAGTTTCCTCCACCCTCATGCCCAGGTGCATAAGTATTTTGTGGGCAACCCAGAGATACTGTAGCTATCACAAGTCTTTCTGTTGAAGAAATGGTGCCGCCACCCGTGGCACCCAAATCCAACAATTTCAAGATTGAGTAGGAAACTCCGAGTTTTGTGGAACTCCTTGTTCCAGCCAGACGTGCTTCAGTTGTGTGTTTGAATCTTGTTTCTGTTTAAGTGCAAGGTTGCCACCCAACAAACAGGCTTGCCAAGGTCATCCGCGAGTCTCTCAAAAGTTTGGGGATCTTGTAATGAGGACAATATCTTTTATGGGTCATGTACAGGGGTCCCTTTTTCAAGCAGCCAATTCCATGTTTGCTGTCTCTACAGGGCGCTACAGCAAGTATCCTGTGGCCTAGGTGTGGAAATGGCACGGGACCCCACTCTCTGGCCAATTGTCGACCGCAACGCGGCCTTTGAAGCGAATCACCGGCAGCAATGCTCCGCGTTGAATTTCAAGGTGTATTTGCCTTGCGGCTTAGCGTCCACTAATCTGCCATGACTGCCGCCGGCGCCACCGCCAGCACCACCGCCACGACCATCGCCACCAGCATCAGCTTTAGCATGTTGGCATACATCTCAACAATCAGTATCTTTGGGAAGGTTTTGGTTGCGTGAGACGCAGCCAGTATGCCCGGCAGACTCCAGTTGAATTCATTTGTGAAGCAACTGCATCTGTTTTTGTTTGGGGCTTGTTTGATACGTTCACATCCAAGGTGAAAACTTTTGCGGAGGCTGTGCCATCGCTGTGGTTCCAGATCTCACTGGTCGGTTTGACGTATGACTGCCGGCAAGCATGTGTACAGCAAGTGCTTTAGGACTGTGGAGTCGTTCATGCTGGCGAACATGATGCACCAACATGGGAACATGCATCAAATTGTAGTGTCTTCAAGCTGTGGAAAACCGTAAACTTGAGAGTACTAGTGTTTAGGTTATTGCACAGTATGCTTACATGTGACCGCACCAACGCATAGGCTTCAAGCTGGGGGATTCACACACTTGGCGGAGGTAAAACTGCATGCAAGCATACAGCCTTTATAGTTGTCCGCCATTATTGTGGTACTCGCAGGACCTTCTGTAGGACATTTGTCCAAGATTGGACCATCAAAGCACGGACGCGGACGTTGTGCTTCGAATGCAGGACACTGCCAGCACAGAAAACCTTGTAGTGACCTTCGCGTCCATCGCCACTGGGATGCTGACCGTGGGACATGTTCTCTTCCTGGAGACATCCGTGTGGCTCGGCCTCCGTCTGACAACATTCAGAGGGGTAAGAAAGGTGCATCATGGTACTATTCTGCTTGCAGCCTCATTTTGCAGAGCTCTTCTCTTCCTCGTCGCCAGGTTACAGCGCCTTGTCCTATGTTACTTGAGCCTCTGGAAATGATAGCTGGAAAGCCAGGCTGAAGCGAACTGATGCATTCTTGCCCTCTCATCCCAGCACTCGGTAGGCTTCGCCACTTGTGCCACCTCGGAGAGCTTCTGGTCTTGAAGCAATGGGCGCTTTTGCTCGCCTATGTGGCGCGGCTTCTGTTGATAAATGGCCTGTTGGCTGGTGTTTGGGTAATATATGAGACAAATCAACCCCCTCTGTCTGTCCGGTGTTCTGCAGTTGGCGTTGGCGCGCAGGCATGCTTCAACGGTTGGAGCGGCAGGGCTTACGGTCGAGGCACCTGCACACAAGCAATCCGAGCAAAGTCTCGCATCCTAAGAACAGACCAACAAATTTCAACAATCACGGCGGCTGCGGCAACGACGGCGCGATCCACAATAAGCAAGTACTGGCAGTGCCAGTCAAGGACGAGTGTAGGATTCAGCTGCCACAATGCCAGCAAGACTGCACATGCTGCGGATCTTAACATAAGATATCATTTTGCCACTTACCCGTAATCTTGTAAGGAAGTGGCCACTGAAGAAACAGTGAACTCGGATTGTGAAATAACGATTGCAGCGACAACAGCGGGGATGCGGTGCACGTCATCTTGTCAGGGCAGGCAACAATACCAATTCTTAGGCAGGATTTGAGGGGCTGCCCATCTAAGGCAGGGACGTTCTGCTGCTGGTCAGTCTGCGTTGTGCGCCTCTTGGGTGTGTTCCTTTGTCCAGGCCGTCTTTGCTCTTTTGAATACACTTAACATATTAAACAGAGAATGAATGTTTGTATATATGCCTTGTCAGTGTGTGTGATATAGCCCTTGCCACGACGTAGTAGTTTTGTTCATGTTCCCAGTTGCCTGGCATTTGTAAAGCTTTAAGATTCTAGGAGCTGATTTCTAAGCATTGTCGCCCCAAGTTGTGATGGCCATCATCTCAAAGCTTGGCGCACGCATCGAAGCCTGTGGCAGGACACATCCTCAATGTCGAATCTGGCTGCCTACCAGCGAAGCTCTGAGGAAAAAGTCCGCAAAATGCCGGCAGTGGCTCCTAAACATAGACAGCGTGCATTCCCATTGTTGATCCTGTGCTCACTCTTGGCATCATGCATTCTTGGGACGAGACACAAGAAAGTAAGTTGCAGCAGAGTGTGAGACGAACCTGCGCAGTGGCGCCATTGCAATAATAGGTAAGTTCCCAGTCAACAAGCATCCTCGTTTTCAATTCAGTCACTACACATGAGCACTCGGACCTTGACGTCCTGGTGAACTTCAGAATCAGTCCTCAGTGTCCCAGCTGATTCATGGAGAACGTGTCCCAAGCCCACCACTTTGCTGTTTGTTGAGACTGCACTGGTCCACCCGCTGTGCCTATCCCTTAATGCGCCTTCTAAAGATTTAAACTTACGCTTGTTGAGCCCGAAAGGCCAAAGCCATGCACAAGCCCAATAATTACGCCCGACTCTCCATGGAAACGCATGCATCGCTAGAGACATGTAACAGTACCCGCAGTTGCGAAAACAGATACACTGCAACTCGTTCGAAGCGCACGCAGGCCCTAGAGCCCGCCTGCCCCTCACCCCTCCGATCTGGGCAGGTGAAGCGCTGCATTCCACAGGCTGTCGTATTTGGCTCTCTTTATTTCCAGCAATCTTATGGGGAGTTGTTCAAGGTATTTATTGTGTTTCTAATGATATGAGGATTTGTATTCCCCATGATTCAATGTATCTTATTTGGGTTGTCCTTTCGAAGTTGTAGCTTGTTTGGGTTCAGCCCTAAGTTTTCTGTTGTTGCCTCAGGTTCTTTCCTCCCTCTGTCTGCCTGATCACTCCGCATCCCGTCTTCAGAGCACGGAAAGCAAAACAGGAGGTGTTCCAAGATGACGGGATTTGCGCATGGCTCTTTGGAGGGGCCTCATGCTGCTTCACAATTGACGTGACCTACTTTGGAGACGAACGTGTGCTGGTGGTTTAGTCGGTGTCCTGTTTAAAGATCATCTTGGTCTTCACTTGCTTCGGGCATTGCTAGAGTTTGACCCAGAAGTGGTTGAAGCTTTCGCAGGACAAGATGGCTCCAGGCTCGAGCAAAGGCCGCGCTGCGGGTGTCAACGTGTAGGCGATTTGGGATGGAGGCAGTAACCAAGGTCGAGGGCTCACTCAGGTAGCAGCCGCGAGGGTGATGCCTTCTCTCAAGAAAGTGTGAGCCTTTCGGTTGCGGGGCATCCCAAAGCATGCAACTAGTTAACTCCTCATCCCTAATTGACAGAATCGTCGCTGGAATGCAAGCGGCAAGAAGACGCATGAGCCCCATCATCGCACAAGAAAGCGTGGGAACCTGGGGCTGTTCATGCGCATCATGGCAATACCTCAGGGAATTCGAGAGTTCAGGGCTTCTACGCGCCCTTATAGCACGTGCATGGACAACGAGGACAAGTTGGCATCTCGCGCATGGGAAACGTTGACAGCTCACTAAGCAGGCACCACAAATCCATGTATCAAATTTGTTCTCAGCCTCAGACGTCGAGTTGCCTGCTGTGACGTGGAATCAATGACCCTACTACAACGAGCTCCCAGCCGGGACGACTCGTTTTGCAAGAAAGCGCAATGCAATCCAGAATAGAATCTCCGCAGTGACGCTCTGGCTTGTTTTGAGCAACCTTGATGTGGCAGTGGCAGGTAAAGGTAAAGGCAAGGGCCCACCTCAGGGCGGCTGCAACGGCGGTGGCCTTGGCAAACCTGGGCATGTTTGTTCCTGTTGGGGCTGGTTTCCATGATTCAGCAGGGATCGTATGAGGATTCCATGGGGCTTTGGGTTTGCGGTTCGTGATGAATTCTGAGATGCTAAAATCGTTGCATGCCACTGTCACGACTACATCACCGCAGCCCACCATCCGAGGATAGAAGCTCTGAGACTCACACCACCCTGACCCTCGAGCCTCCAACTCGAAAAGCTGCCAACACAGAGAGAGTTTTGTGAGCCTTTAAAGCTGTCTAGCAGGACCCGTGCTGAGATCATGTCAAATCATGTGAGACCTGGAAGTATGTTACACATCCAGCTTGGAAGAGGCATAACAAGCGACCTGGGTCAATGCATATCAGTAGCTGCTTCCATTCTTCCATAATATGATCTTGTGCTTATAGAAGCAGACAACCCGGCGGCTACTTCTGTCCAAGCCAGGTCCTGCTGGCATGGGTGGCCCCCAAGGAGCCGTGAAGCACGATCTAAAGCGAAGACCGCACAATTCACTGACACGCTTCCTATATCTCCAGGTTGCTTGCAGCGCTCTGTACCGGCGTAAGCTGTTCAGTTTAAGCGCGCTCGCCAACAGGAGGGCCTGGCTATGGCGCAAACCCTTATGGAGGCCAGCATACGGGTACAGGGAAGCAAGGGCGGACTGTATGCTACCACATGGCTGGTGTCACCTCCCAGCAAAGTCAATGCGCACCAGGTTTATGCGCATACTCACGTATAGCTAAGCGGTAGCTGCCATAGGTTGAGTAGGCTGACGGGGTAAGAAGTTGTTCCACAAGCACAACACCTTCCCGAAGAAATGCGGCTGCAGGAGGCTACAACCCTGGCTACGGTGGCGCCGCGTATGGCCAAGCAGCCTATGGTGCTTATGGAGGTGGACGATGCTGCAGAGAGTTCGTCTGGCGGGGTTTGGATCAAGCAGCAAGACTGATAGGTATGAGTGTGCCGAAGGGATGTTAGACTTCGTTGGGATGAAGCGGGAAGAGGAATCCGCAACAGTGAGAACTCCCTTGATAATTGCCGGCAGACATCATCACTCTTGCATGTGTGGCACAAGGCCCCCTTGCAGCATGTACTGTCGGGGATACAGGATGGCCTCAAACATTTTCCAAAGTACCATAAAAGATGCATTAATGTTGTGCTTGCCGGCAGCTTAAGCAGGTTATGGCTGCGGAGCCTATGGGGCTCCACAGGCTGCATACGGATATCCTGCGGCCACTCGGCTGCACCAGAGGTACAACTGACCGAGATTGGGGTTTCTGAGTCCTATTGGTTCAGATTTCAATGTAGCGCGGGCTGCACAATTTCGGTTTTCCCGGAAACCCTTCATGCCAAGCCAGGATTGTTTGGGTTTCGCAAGAGAGGCCCTGAATGAGGTAGTTTGCCATCAAGACAACTTCTCGCATATAGGGATGCCTGAAGGGATTGCAATGTTTGGGTGGTTCAGAACGGTGACTAGCATAGGGGCCCTGCTTTTGACGTCCATCCTCCGTATTGTTCAGCATGGCTGCGAAGCAGCTTGTGCTTCCAGCCGGCGTTTAGACGGCCTCAACCACCCAAGCCAAAGCACTGCAAGCCCCCACTCAAGTGATCTAGGCTCGCAGAACACACGCTGAGAAGCACATAGACTTGACTCCTCGCCCAGGGCTATGGTGCCTATGGAGGATACCCCGCTCCAGCAGGCAGTTTCAAGCCATGTTCGTGTGCTACTAAGGTACGCACTTTGCTTTGCAATTAGTTGTCCTGCAGCTGTTCCCGTAACAGCAGGTGGCAGTGCTTTTGGCATGGCTGCTCCACATTGCTTCAGTAATTCACTGCGCATTCAGGGTCCTTACTCTTCGTTTCGATGCCATCGCTAGCAAGGCAGTGAGTGATTTCATGTCAAAGTTTCATCATTCTTGCTCCTGTATGTAATCGATTACTCTGCCATCATCACCTTCAATACCCGCCGCCGTTCTAGTTTCATGGGATCAAGATCATTATGAACTACCATCGTCATCATCAACAGCATCATCATCACCATCATCAGCATCCTCCTCCTCCTTCGTTTTTTATTACTGTACTTTTACTCATTGCTGTGAGTCTGGCTAGAGCCATTGCCGCGAGGCTACGGAGCGTATGGTGCGCCGCCGCCCGCGCCGCCTGCGGATCGGGCAGTCCGGGCCTTTGAAAGCATGGGGCTGGTGCGAGTAATTGTGAGTATGAGAGCAGATGAGAGCAGACAGGGAGATAGAGGGATAGAGCTACATCAAGCGAGAGTCGTCGTAGCTTTTTGCTTTAAGGCGCCCTACTGAGCTGCCAGTTTTGGGCCCTGGCCATGGCTACATGGGGAAGGCGGAGCATGCTTCGCTGCTTGGGTGTATTTTTTCAGAGGTTTCAACACTTGAAGGCTCTCTTCCGCATGGATGCACTTAATCGAATGCTCTCAAACACCAAAGGATTCACAAAGGATGATCCAGGGTATGGAGGTTTCGCGTTTCGGGTCTGCGGTCAAGGATTCAGTGTAGCCTGGTAGTTAGCAGTGGGTACGGTGGTTTGCAGCTAAAAGCTCGAGTGCTTCTTCAGCTTGGTCATTTAAGTGCTTGTGGGTTCCCCAAATAGAGAATACCTGCTGTGTACAGGGTGCATGTCTCAGGAAACTGCCTGTAGGGTTGAAACAAAATTTAGTCTTTGTCCTCATCATCTCCTTGCAGTTGTGGAGGAGCACAGAAGCTCATTCCTATTCTTGACGCTGCTATTGTGCGACCATTATGGCCAATCTTACTTTCATGCAGGATCAGTGTTTGCAGCTCCGTTGCTAGCAGTTTTGCACATGCAGGTAACCAGTGTACTCCCGAACAGGATAGATGGTTCTTACTCCAGCGATCCTGCAAACGAGCCGATGGCTGAATTAAAGAAGCGTCCGTTTGGGACTGCTCAATGCTAGCGAGGGGTTGTCTGTGGATCTCTTCATGCCGAGAACCCACCAGCAAACTGTTCATACTTGCCTCTATGCACGTGTCTCAAAATGATCAGAAAGTCCATGATGTCTGGATAGAGCGACGGATATACGGCGGCATATTTCTTGCCTTCTCGTCAAAATGAAGCAAGACATTCTACGGCCGAAATGAGCAACGTCTCAATGTTTGGAATCTTGGAAGAACCACCTTAATGTCATGACGCGCTACCGACAGTATTCGTGCGACCAGTATCACCACCAATACCAGCAATCCAATGTGACAATGATAGTCACGGGAAGAGTCGCAGATAACTGCAAGTCATCCTCAGGTCTGGATGTAGACTCCTGACGTGTCTTCTTGTAATGCAGAAGAACCATCTGATGAAAGAATTGTTTGCTGGTGCGCTAAGCTGCATTTGTGCATAAAGTCCACCCAACCAAAGTTTCACTTTTTGTGTGATGGCCCCCGCAGGTATCATCATGCTGGCGAGTGACGCCTGAAAATGAGGTGGGCAACTGACAACAGTCTGACAACTTGAAAGCGTGTAAGCTTGCAAGACGAGCTCCATTCATGGGTATATCCCAGCAAGCATTGAAATCGTCTTTCTCCTTGAAGCTGACTTGCTACTGCGCACGTCTTCTACCCTCACATTTTTGCCAAGAGCAACATTATTGAGTGATGAGGAATGTCGCCAGAAACTCTCCAGAAAAGTTTAGATCTGCGCGTCCGGGACAATAATTTGAGCACAGTGTCTATCTCACCGACTGGTCGATAAGTGCACATGTGCCAAGCGGAAAAAAAGACTTGCGGTGCAAGGCACTGTCGGGAACGTTTGCACGATTCACATCACCTACAGAAGCATTGCAAGTTGCTGAAGTGGAGCTGACAAAGCAAACAAAAGCCAACGATAATTGTTTTGGTGCTGTTGTGTTGGTGTTGGTGGCCGCCGCCGCCACTGCTGCTGCTGTTGCGGCGGCGGCGAGGCTAGCGATGCAAGTGGTGCCGATGGCGGTTTTGGGCGGCAGCCAGTGCATCAAAACCAAACAGCACTACTACTACTACTACTACTACTATTACTATTACTACTACTACTACCACCACTACTACTACTGGTCTTGAATCAGCTCATGTTGCATGTCAGGTCAGCCAGAAGCCTGCCCCCTTGACCCTTCTTTTGTTGAGAGATGTTTAGCTGAATACGTATTGGGTGCGACTAAGAAAGCAGTATTCCTTGACGCCCGCTCGCTGTGGGCTCAAACGCTAGAGGCTGCGGCACTGAGACCAGGCGGTTCAAAGTTGGCAAACGCTCATGTGTTGGCGAGCCAGCGTCAAACAGGGATGTACTGTCATGGTTGCAGAGGGTCTGACAAGTTGTGGTAGAGGGTCTCATCGCCATTGTAGGATTTCTCGACCTAGTCTACGGTAGGATTCAAGTGTACTCTTCAATCGGGGGAGTTGTGATTTCTTGGGTACACGGTGGCACTGTCGGGCCTCGGGTCGCTCGCACGTTCGGCGCCATGGGTGGTCGGCGCCGGCGTGACAGGACCCCGTGCGACACCCAGCGCCGACCATTTGGAGTCCTGACAGTGACAAGTAGCAGCAGCGAAAAAATGGCAACAGTACTACCGGAAGGGACAGTACCCACGTACAGGTATCCGTTGGGTAACAAGCTCGGTGAGCTCGGTTCGGGGCTTCTTTCTCCTGGAAAGCTGACATTCTACCCCACAACATTCAACTACAAAAGAGCCTCAATTGCCAGAAGCCCATCAGCTTCAGACACAGGAACTCCACCGAACAGCAGGCTACCGCGCCATAGAGAACATGGCAAGAAGCCATGAGAATGCTTGCGAGCTGTATTTCTGGCAAGGCATTGTTCTGAGGTGCACCTTCCAGCTGGTTCTCCGCAAAAGGAAACACAATGCATGTTGCGACCTCTCATGAAAGCCGTTAGCCCTACACGTCTACTTCTTTCCCAAAGCTTCCCCTGTGCTTGTGCGGGACTGAAACAACACGACTGCGCAGTCAGGAAAGAGTTTTCCCAACCAAGTGCCGAGAGCGTCAGATTTTTTTCAAATGTCCTGCGTGTGTCTTCTTTATTCGCTTCTGCATGTAAGTTGCTGGTTGTTTTTGTGGTCCTGTTGCTTTCAAGATTGCTACTGCTATTTGCTCTCCTTTTTTTAGCGTCTTAGAGCTGGCTGTCTTGCGGGTAAAAAGGACGTTGTCGCATGCATCATCTCTTTCTGGGCTCAAAGCTGCTCAGGGTCAGCGAGGGTCCGAAATGCAGCATTCTACTAGGTTACTAGTGGGCTTCTGGAAGCCAAGCTTCCGTTCGTTATCCGCGCATGTAAGGAAGGGTTTGGGGGGGCTACATAACAAGACCCAGTCCTGAGAAGACATGACGCTTATATTATACTGTAACTTATACTTCCCCAGACTACATGCAGATGCATCCTTGTTCCATGCAGAAGATCGAGCTGCTGAAGCAAACCGGCAATCTTGGCACCTTTTTTACGGTTCTAATTTCACCGCTATTCCTGCTACCATTATGGTTCAGCAGGTTCAGCAAGCAGCTATGATGATAGCTATGAGCAGGTTGCTCTTATTCCAGAGCGCGACAGCAGGGGAGGAGTCATATTGCGTTATGTCTGCCAGTCTGAAGATTCAAAAGGGACATGTTGCCTACTGTATTCAGAGTGCCGCTGGCACCTTCACGAGCCACAATCTGTTGCAGCAGCTCATGCTGGCCGACAACGTGCACATCATTGGGGCGACTTATGAGAAGTCTCAGGAGGGCCTTGTGTTTGTGCCTGGGTCCACCTATGCCGAGGGGCGCAACGCACTTTTGTACGAGGCGTGCCGTGTAGAGGTGGTAAGGCTCCGATTCCGTTTTTCATACCTGGTTTTCGTGGACGATGACATTGAGATCCTTGGAGGTTCTTTCAGTGCCTGGCATTCCGATTTGCTTTTCTGGGAGCCGGCAGTCATGGTACCCAGCTACAGGAGTTTGTTGGACCAGCGACGGTACAAAGGCCGGCCAGTCGGGGTTTGGCAGTATGACTCCTTCTTCGTGGCCTACCACCGCGAGCTTGCTGATGCCCTGTTGCCATTGAACACCTCGCTGGATGATGCGAAAGTATGCTGGTGGTCGTCTTCCTTCTACATTCAGTATTTGTCGGGGATCCACTTGCAAGGTCATTGCCTGTTGTCAGATAGGCTTGTAGTTCAAGGCATGAAGGAAGGCACGTATCCGCGGCAGGGTTGTAGGAGAAACTGGGTTTGGAAGCTGATCAAAGCAACCCACGCAGACATAATGCCGTCTCTGGACGATTTGGATAAGATCGCAGGTCCGACCTGGTATTTGGAATGGGGTGTCGCTCGAAAGCGAGGAGAGAAAAGTTACGATCTGAGCAGGCAAAATGCAACCAATTGGAGGTTGCATAGCTGGCGGGCTCCTCCCATCAAGGGAAGGAGATGCAATCTATGGAACAATCGGATGGTATGTTGGACTCATGGGGTACCGCTTCCTTTATTTCCCAACTTTACAACAGCCGAGGCGCCTTAACCCCAACTACAATGGACAAGTAAGTCTTACTGCAGACACTTTTGCACGCCCCTGATGAAGCTGCCCAATAGGGCCAGACCCCCCGCATGAATCGTGAGGAAGTAAAGCCTGCTGCTGCGCGCAGATGGGAGAAAAAGTGCATCAACTCAAAGGGCAGCTCAAAGCACTTGAAGGATGGCATAGTCACGCTCATGGTACGCCAAAACTGGTTGATGATCAAGGTAGTTGTCCCCTTAGTCATGGTGTTTTGATGGGATGATATACATATGGTAGTCAGATGATGCTTGTGATCGCAAGGTAGAAGTCCAAACCTCCCTCTCCTGGCCCTACATGGCATCCCTTTTGGGGGTATTTACTATAGAATGAATATAATCTTACTTGGTTCAAACACCAAAGAAGCGCTACTCAGATGGGCTTGGGAGAAGCGCCTAGCATGAAAGCAACATGAGGATGCTGTCGCTCAGGGTTCTATGTGTCGTGCAGCGCGTGACTTGTGGGGCTTGCTAGCTGGTCTGGGCCTAGCTGGCATTGCATGGTTGTGGCGAAAACTTGCACGCCTCCGGCAGAGACGCTCCCAAGCTGCGTTTTCTAGCACGGCATCAAATCCACAAAAGCACAGCAGGTCTTACAGCGACGACTACTACAGCGAGGAAAGCCGAAGCCCGTCGCGTGATCGCCGGCGACGACGCCGGTAGCTTGCCAAGTGTTCGATTTGAGTTCTGGGTTGATAGCTGCCCCACAGCGTAGCACTGAATGTTCCCCATAATTTGCTTGCAGGCCTAGATCAGGGAGGGGTGTGTGCCGAAGTGGTCAGTGAAGGAGCTCGCAGCTAGGGCAAGTAGGGAAGAAACGATTAGCAACAGCATCCAGCGTGCACAAGCCCGCAGTAATCACACGAAGGCTCTGAAGGCATGCACTTGACAGAGAGTTTGCTGGGCTTCTGAGCCGAAACTGGTAGAAGAGGTTCCAAGTGTCAGTCATAAGAGGCCCGCTTTCCAAATGTAAGCAGAGGCTGCCACCGCCTTTTGGGGCGGTGGTGTGAAGTAAAACTAAAACGCTGCTGCAAAGCTGTGTGGCTTCAACCCTTGCGTGACTCAAGCTCATTAGACTTCCCGCTGCCCTGGCAGCGTGCTACCGTAATTGTTGATCTCTAGGTGCAGGTTGGTGATATTTTTTTAATTGCAGCCTAGTTGTCCACGATTCACGAAGACTTGCCGTAGGCTCCGTGAATAAGAGTAGCCCAGGCGTCGTGGAACGCGGAAGCGTGGAAAGCGGATGAGTACCGTCGACAGGTGGGGGACCGCAGCCGCACAAACTTATTGTGCTTGCTAGGACTTGTAAGTAATGTTGAGATCATCACTTGTATGAAGCAGAGAATCCGAGTTTTAGCTATTTTCGGCAGCAGGCACGTTTCTCTGCAGGCTTCGGATGCTTGATATCAGCACTCCCACTCTTGGAGACCCCGCAACTCTAGCAGGAAACCATGCAGCAACTAAATACTGCTTCACTTTTTTACCCTGCAAGACCACACTGTGCACCAGGCAAATCTTTGGCAGAGCATGTTGAGGGCATGGTCTCGTCTCGTCAAGCAGTTGTTTGTGTGCCCAGAGTTTCTTATGATCATGGCTGCTTTTGACTTCCGCCTAATTGTTATTCCTTCTGACGGCCAAGTGGCCAAAGCTTGAACCACGCAAGGGTGGTCGGGGTTGAAACCAGTGGCAAGAACCTCATCCATGAAGGGGTTGCTTGCGTGGGAGGTTCATCCGAGAGAACGAACTCAGCGAGTCCGCAGCCGCACGTCTGCGGGGTGCTTCGCGTGAGGTGCGCACTTCGACTTGTCAAGGCTGCAAAGCTTTCGGGATCTAGGCCATGCTCAAGGGCCGCTTCACCACGAATGACCATAGTCAATGACAGGAACCGACTCCTCCAATCTTAACTGTAACTTGATGCGTCACGCTCTCTCTGACCTTGCTAGAGCTTGCCAAAACTTGAAGTTGAATTGGCCTGTAGTACCAGGCAGATCACTGGTCGATGCAGGGAGTGCTGTTGCTCAGTCGACTTGCAAGAAGCACTCGTCAAAGAAACACCTGAAACACCTGCATTCGAATCGCGCACGAAGTCCACAGTGGGTGTGTTTTTCATGCGGCATTAATTTTCAAGAGCCGCACCCTCCAGCAAGAGGAACTTTGTGGGTAAGGCTGTATTGAGCATCCGGCTCAGTGTTGTGCGGCTGTCCATGCTGCTGGTTTGCTCGTTTCCTTCACTTCCTCTGTCATTACAGGTGCCGCTACCACTACGACTACAACCACCTGCCACTGCTGCTGCTGCCGCCGCCGCTTCCGCCGCTGCGGTCACTGGACCTTCCACCACATTCATGTGCTGCCAAAACAGTACCACAATCCAAGCCACTGCTACGGCGAGCGGAGGTCCAAGAGGTGCTTCAGATGAGCAATCTTCTTATCGTGTTCTTGCCAGGTGCGGGATGCTTGTATCGACCAGGGCTGGAATGCCTCTTGGCTTGCGGCTTGCAGTCCGGTAAGCTTCATGGGGACTACTTGCAGAGCCTCGCCAGAAAATGTCCTGTCAAGAGCAAATGCTCAGCGCAGAAATACATTATGGGTTGGGCCTACCCTGCCTGGCCTCAAGACGGTTTTGTTGTTCATAGCAATCTCACCAAGGGGTCTAGTTCCATGCGAGTTCCGAGGTGATTGAGAATGCCCGCAATGCCAGTGCTGTCGTGATCTCGCGAATAAAGCATTCCCGCCACGCTTTGAGCAGGCGTCGAGACCAGTTGTGCACAGCTCCGGAGTCCCCTAAACCAATCACAGGCAACCAAAGCTCTGTTGTAGATAAGCTGCAGCTCCAGCGCGAAATAGTAATCGCTGCCTCATATCAATAAACACCCCCCTAATAATAAATAATAAATCCGGGACCCTAAAAATTCCTCATGAGCATTTTAAAAGGGGCTGTACTAATTTTAAA
>CAJNIZ010032269.1:16042-71711 GCA_905231905.1 Symbiodinium pilosum | reverse complement strand
CCCCCTGAATAACCCCTATAATATAGGGTTTAGGGTTAATAATGGAGAATCACATGGAAAAGAAAATGGAAAATGAAATGGAAACTAGGATTATATAGGGGATTATAGGGGTTATAGTCTAAACTCCTAGTGTATTTCAAACTTACAAACAAGACGCAACTACCAAGCACTCAAGGCCTTCAAGGCTCTACGAGCAAAAGCTTCGGGGTAGTGCTGAGTGACGGGGTTTCGGGCTTGCTTGCGGAGTCCTCCAGCGATGGCTCCGAGAGCGACGTACTCCCTGCTTGGTTCGGGTTTTTGGGGTTATAGCTGGGAACCCCAAAACAGGGAGCCCCAAGAACATAATAAACGTGGTTTAGGGTTTATGGTTTAGGGTTTAGGGTAATAGGAATGTGGCAGGACTATACCTACCAGGGTCCTTATACTTATACCTATCCTATTCCTGCTGTGTTCTTGGGCCTTTGTATAGGGTGCCCATTAGAGTCCGTTTAGTTTAAGGCCTGCTGTGTGGGTCCAAATACCAAGATACCGGTACCTGGGCAAGAGGGATAATTCCATTCCTAATGAAAATGCAAAGACGTGCGGTCTTCATTACATGAGCCATTGTCTAAACTCCTAGTATCCCCCTTAATAACCCCTATAGTAGTCCCCTATATAATCCCCTATATAACCCCCTTTAAGGAGTTTAGACTGTAGGTCACATGCTGGGGGCTGTCAAAATCCTACACCCTAAGCCCCACGTACGACCAACCAGCTGTGGCTTCGGGAGCCATGAAGGCCTTGCGTGATCACTTCGAGTGTAGACAATATATGAGCTATAGTCTAAACTCCTTAAAGGGTGGTTATATAGGAGATTATATAAGGGACTATTATGGGGGTTATTAAGGGGGATACTAGGAGTTTAGACTACAGCTCATATAAGCGTAAGTGGTTTCCTTTTCGTTGAAAACCTAAGCCCCGAAAGCTATACCCGACACCCGCAAATTCGGAAACTGCAACTTGCGGCTCCTCCTTTGGCCTCTACCCCTCTCTGAACTTCCGAACGCCTGACCGTAGCCTGGACATGTGAATAAGGCTTTTGTATTGCCTGTTTTGGTGAGTGTGCGATACGAATATTGCAATAATTGGCGTTGATGTAGTGGGGCCATATGAGGACTGTGTATATGTATTTAGGGTTTACTGTAGCAAAGGTGGCAAAATCAGTTGATGGGGCCTAGAGATATTTGAAGAAGGGTTCTTCTTGCGTTGGTGGGTGTATTTGAGGTATATGCTTGGTGTCCAACTCGGGGGATCACTAGCTAAAATCCTACCATATGCTCAGCCACGACAGCAGCCTCGCAAGCAATACAGAGCAATCCGCTCCCCCTACTATCACATTGAAAGTTCTGAACCCTTGATTGGGTTAAACGGTCCCTGCTAGCAGTTACTTAGATTAGACAAGGATGGAGCGTAGTTGGAGCGTCCCGGTGCAGCCCAAACCATATAGACACGCGAAACACTAATCCCTACAGCCCCAAATCCCAAAATGTGTGAGCAGTAGTCTAAACTCCTTAAAGAAGGTGATGTACGGGATTCTATAAGGGAGTATTATAGAGGTTAGTAAGGGGGATACTGGGAGTCCAGATTATAGCTCATATGACTTCTCACGCCCGCAAGCCTCTGCCTAGGTAGGCGGAAGACCCAAGTTGTACTTGGTACTGGTAAAATCCCGTAGCTTCTTGCAACTCCTATTGTGTAAGCATGCTTGCATACAGAGTTAGGCGCGTGAGCTGTTGTCTAAGCTTCTTAAAGAGGGGTTGTATAGGGGATTACTTTAGGGTCTATCAAGGGGGGATACTAGGAGTTTGGACCATGGCTACGTGACGAACTAAAGTTCAGGCCTTTTCTCCAAGCCTTGCGAGTCTAACGTCGCTCACAATCCTGGACATCATGCGTTTAGTCCGTCAGAAGAGATGATGTCCTCCAAACACCGAGATCTCTAGGATTGTGAGCTTAGGGTTTTGGGGGAAAATATGTTCAAGGCCCAACCAGGAGCTGCAACGCAAGACAGGGTGGAAGGAATCTGGGGTGCCAGGCATTTGAGCATGCATGGCTATCGCGTGCTCAACTTCCTCCGAGTACCCTGGTGCATTGGGGAAAGGGCGCCTGTCCTTGATACACGCTCAACCCTGAACCCTGACATGGCTCTTGTAAGGTTCTCAATCAAGTCCAAGCCTAGTAAAAGGGATGGCGCCCTCCAACAGTTTACTGTGATGATTATTCGTATTAGTGTTGCTCTTGTTTTTCTGCTTGTATTCCTATCCTGGTTGTTAATGTTCGGCATTATTCTAACATGCTGCGGAGTATGTGAACCAAGATAGAATGGGATGGCAGAACGAGCATGGGCATTTAGACCATGGGCCACACAAAAACGTCCGAAAGCTTTTCTTTTATATGTAGATACACACACGTGTGTATCGCTAGTGTTTCGTAATATGCCGACCTAGCCCTAACTCCTCAATCCATTTCATTTTCCGTTACCATACGCTCTTCCATGGATAAGTGTTCTTCCTATGTCACGGCACACTAAATCCCCAAACACCTACCAAGGACAAAACCCTGTAAACCACCATTCTCCTCCTCTCCATTTCATGGTTGCTTCTCTTTTCCATTTGACCCCATGTGATCCCCTATGTAGCATTGCATAGTCAATGCCCCTCAAACCCTGCTTCTTTTCTGTATTACCCTAGGGCTCCAGTTACCTAAATAATAGGAACTGGGTTCTATATATCCTATAGCTACATAGCCCAGTGACCTACTATTTAGGTAACTGGGAGCCCTAGGTTTAAGCTGCATCTTATAAAATGGCATGGCAGGGCCAAGGCGAAGGGGAAGGCCAAAGCCAAGGCTAAGGCAAAAGCCACCACCAAGGTGGGTGGCAACGTTACTTCAGGGGTTTGGGTTGGGTCATTCCTGGTTACAGTAATTGAGTTTTAGGGTGATCTAGGGTTTAAGGTCTAGGGTTTCGGGTTTGTGGTTGAGGGATTAGAGTTCGAGATTTAGGGTTTAGGGTTTGGGGACTAGGGTTTAGGGCTTGGGGTGTAGGATCCTTGAAAGGATCTTATCAAGGGGCTCTCACAAATCCTAGTGCCCATTGTGGTGACCCTCATTGTAAGGGAGAATTTGCCAACTCATGCTGTTGATATGCAATAGCGTTTCCATAATGGATCTCCATGAGTGTAAATAAGGTTTCTTGGAAGCATTTTGAGCACCTATCTGTACACATATATTTATCCTACTATATTGGGTGTCCAATGGTGGAGACCAGAAACAAAAGCCAAAGGCGGTCACATTATGGGCCCATGGCGTATAGGAGCTCCCATAGCCAATGGCTCTCTTAGGGACTTTGGGGCTCAGAGGGACTTTGGGGCTCAGCGGTAGTAAGGTTGGGAGCCCCTTGTGTTTTTCGGATTTGTTGATTGGGGCCCTGCGGGACCATCGGGATATATGTACTATAGTCTAAACTCGTTGAAGGGGGCTATATAGGGGATTATATAAGGGAGTATCATAAGGTTTTTAAGGGGTATACTAGGAGTGTAGACTATGGCTCATATGTGGATTCCAGAGGGTTTCTGGAGCATGCTAAAGCGTTGCCATTTTGAGTTACATACTACAATAGTTTCCATTTTCTTTCCATTATCCCTGTGTAACCTTGATATAAGCCCTATTCTAGTACTTTCCATTTTCTTTTCCATTATCCCGGGTTTGGGGTTTAGGGTTTAGGGTTGGACTTGTGCCGGGCTAGACAGCGCCTCATCTACGGCAGTGGGTAATTATTCTATTACATTGTCTACCGCAGTCCCCCCTTAAGTAGATAGAATATGCAGTATATGGGGATCCTGTTACAATATACCCACAGCCATATTCTATCTGCTTAAAGGGGGACTATATCCTAAACCCTAAACCCCATGTTCTGTTCTACTTAAGGGGCTACAAGGTTCCTGAAAATATTTATTTATTTCTGTTACCAACAATCCTAATATTTAGCTGAAATTGTAATTTCTACTGGGGTTCCAAATCCCTTAGAGGGGGGACTATAAGGGGGACTATATCCTAAACCCTAAGCCCTAAATAGTAGTTTCCATTTTCTTTTCCATTATCCCAGTATAGCCCCTATATAATCCCTGTATAACCCCTATATAATCCCTATATATTCTGTCTACTTAAGGGGGACTATAAACCTAACCCTCAATCTTCAAAGGCCAAGGCTCCATCTCGCAAGCTTTACCTAGCTAGTCAGGCCGGGTTTAGGGTTTAGGGTCCAGTGTTTATGTTGTTTTTGAGTTTTGGGTGTAGGGTCCAGTTTTTCTTTCTTTTTTTTCGAGTTTCGGGTTTAGGGTCCAGGGTCTAGTTTTTTGAGTTTCGGGTTTGGGGTTTTGTGTAATCCCTTCGGCCAGACAAACCCAGAAACCTGTATTGCTTCAGTGGCACACGGCGGCGGATCTCAAGGGCGTGCTTCAAAAGATACCTCAGCTGTCGCGCATCTCTGGGTACGGGTTCTACTTCTCATTGTTGGTGTTTTGGTGGGGTCCTTAAGTAAACCCAGCATGTATTCCACTGAGATCAGGTTTGAATGCCATGTTACTCCTACTGTTACCTTGATTACTACTAGCATCTTATTATTCTTATATAATGTTCTCTTGCAAACAACTGCTATGATTTTCCTGAAGCTACTATCTTTGGCTGTTACTCGCCACTACTATTTTTTATCCGAAATGGTGAGGAGTAGTTTCTCAACCCTAAACAAGGGGAAGGCCATGAAGAAGGTGGCGGCCAAGGCTCTGCGTTGGTTTCAAGCTTTGCCCTTTCCCCTGACCTCCAGGGTCTATGCACCCAAATGATTAGGTCCCTTTCAAGGTATTTCTCTGGGCATCCAGGGATGTTTAGGGTTTAGGGTCCATGTACCCGATAATTAGGTACTTGAAGTTGGGGTAGTAGCCATTGTAGTACGGAGTTTGGGGGAGCATATGATTATTAACTATTAGGTAGTTGGATCCTTAGGGTGGGAGAAAGTATTTGTAGCTTTCAGGGCCAAAGTAAGTACTGTAGACGCCGGAAGAAGAACCAATATTGGGACCAGTACACCTCAAGAGATATTGGTGGTTATTCAGACCCCTGTACAATTATGTATGGACTTGGAGCTCAGTTGCTTTGCTTCGGGTTTAGGGTTTTGTTCCACCCTGTGCTATTGTAGGGGTTGGTCTTCAACTTCTTTGCTGTTTGGGTGTGGTAGAGTTTACGGTTGTGGTTTAGGTGGGTTGTGGTGTGAGACCTATAAGCCAACTGCAGCATTGACCTTCGACCAACATGTCTTTGCTCATCATTCTGGTGGGCTTGATTTGCATAGATCGCCGATGGTGGGATTTCTCTCGTGGGGCTTTGCGTGTCCCATGGAGCGTGCTTGGAAAGCCCACATACTGAAACTGAGCCTGGTTAGGAAGCCCACATAAAGCTGAAAGTCCCAAGTGCGCCTTATTGTCTTTCGATACCATGGTCTTGCAGTTTGTTGCAGCCCTACAGGCCATCGCTTAGACTGAGGCCGCGGTATTTTGGGCTCTATGGCAGGACCAGGGCAAGGGGTCTTACATGGTCTAAACTGAGATGGTGCTACGACTGCACACTACGGACGAGGCTCCACGCCCTAACCTCCAAACCTCAAGCCAAGCCCTTTCAACCTCACGGACCGGAAACCCCTAAACCCTTCATCCCTTCAACCTTAAACCTTGACCCTCAGCCCAAAAACGCGCGGCAACGTCCATGGCTGTGATTCAATTGAGCGGGTGTCCTTGCCATCTAGCCTATAGTCAAATGCAGCCTTTGATGTTGGCATTTTTATGTTCCAGGACCTTCCTTGTACCCTTAATTGGGGATATATGGTCCCTAATAGTGGGTACTTAGGCCCCAATAGAGGGTAGGAGGAGGGTCCAGGTTGGGGTCTCTGGGAAGGGGCCATTTGGGACCCTGAGGACATGCGTGCCAAGACTATAACGCTTATGCCGCCCTCCTTTTCAGGAATTCCCATGTACTGCCTTTATTTAAATGGTGCTTTAAGGAATAGGTTATAGGATCTCTATAAGATCCCTATAGAATATACTCCCTTAGTCCCTGCTGACCCCAGTTAGACATGGCAGATGCAATATTTCACTTGTCAAAAACTCAAGAGAGGCAGAGAAAGGACTATATGGGAGCCGCAGGGCACGTTTACAATCATCTGCATATGGTGGGTATTAAAAGTCCTGCATGACCTTAAGTACACCACCTTGAACCTGGAGAATTATGGTATTGTAGCATATAAGGTCATGCAGGATGTTTAGTATCAACAGTAGTGGTGCTATGGGATATTCGGACCCTTACCCAAGTTCAACTTCTCAAACCATGTGGATCGATGCCAAGAAGAATAGCATTCACCCTCTACAGACTTAAGCCCTGAAGTGCGATAAGCCCCTAGACAATTCCTACAACGCCCGTTTTGGAAAAGCTCCTCCACACAGCTTGTAAAAACCTTCAGCTTCACGTGGAGGTCCAGGGGATTTAGTGATTACACCTGAGCTCACAACGTTAATAGTACCCCTGACTGGCCTTATAGGGGCAAGTAGGGTTGTAAGTCCAGCTATAAGTAATTACTAAATCCTGTGGACCTTCAAGTATACTAGCCCCTTGTAGAAAGAATCCCAAAGAATGGAATCTGGTTCATCCCGGAAGCCTTACACCCCACACAGCAGTTTCCATTTAACTCACACAGACCTTCAAATGGAAGTTTCCCTAAATAAGGGGACCCCAATATAGACTCCCCAAATACTACAATCCTTATTATAGGGACCCCCCCAAAAGAGTACCCCTAATTTTGGGAAACCCTAATCCCTATAATCCCCTATATAAACCCAGCTTCCATTTCATTTTCCATTTTCTTTTCCATTTGATTCTCCATTATAGTAAGTACCCATATACTATAATCCTTATTATGGGGAACCCCAATAAGGTACCCCTAATTTTAGGAAACCCCCAAATAAACCACCTCTGACCCAACCTCGAAGGCAAAAGCCAAAGCGAAGGCACGAACGGCCAAGGCTAACAGGGTCCACAGGGTCTTTGGGTTACTGAATAGTGGTTCTAGGGCTTAGGGTTTAGGGTTTAGGGGGGTTAGTATTACCTGGACCCCCCTATGTAGAATAATGGCCTTTTGGGCTATATTTAGGGGGTTTGGGCCATTATTTTACCTACTTTGGGAGTTTAGGTAGGGGTTCTATAGCGATACATGGGGTTATATGGTTTCATAGGATTTTCCAGGGGTTGTAGACGGTTATAGGGTGATACTGATGTAGGGTTTGGCATCCCAGTAAACGTATATCAAATGGACAAGAACATGGAAAATCAAACGGACACTGGGATAGTATAGGTGTTGCAGGTGTTGTAGGTAGGTGAAACCCAAGTCAGAACCAGGTAATATTCTGTATTCTCTTATCACCATTGTTCTGGAGAACACTAGGCTTTAGTACTGCATGTATCTGGGCCAAACCTTGAAACACCACAATCATCCTTTCCACGTCAGGTCTCATGTTCTTTCAACTTTTTGTCTCCAGTATTCCCCTACCTATAGTATACATACCTGCCCTAAACCCTGCAAACCCTAAACCCTAAATAAGCTTTGTAGACTCCTTTATGCCCTACAATAGCTTGTAAGCTCGTATACCTACCATAAATGGCATAATGTACCAACCTCTAGGGCAGGTTTTATTTTGCTCGGCTCTTGGGATTTGGAGCTGTGAGGGTTTCCGATGGCTTGGATACAGGGCTTCTGGAAGGTTTAGGGGCTTTATTTGGGGTTAGAGACCTGCTTTGTCTTGAGGCCTCCTTATCACGATTATGATCCTCGACAAATTGGACGCCTCGGGCTCTTTCTACCCTCAGCCAGCACTACCCTTCCCAAATGCCTAAACCCCGAAAGCCTACAACATGTAAACCCTCTGTCTTCTAAACCCTGAAGCCTAAGCCCCTAACCCCAAACCCTCACACCCTGACCCACAATAAACTGGGTTGCTGTTAAGGAACTTAGATTAAGTTACTATATTGGGGAAACCCTATTATTTACTATATATACCCATTATGGTAACCCTAAACCCTAATTCTCCATTATAGGGGGATAATCCCTTAGTTTAAGTTCTTTAACAGCAACCCCCAATAAAGCTGGCCCCGATACTCCTCTCTCTCTCCAGCCTCCGGAGGCAGTGAAGAGCACGAAGAAGGCTGCATCCTTGTTTCTTCCTGTTAGGGTTTAGGGTTTAGGGTTTAAGGTTTAAGGTTTGGGGTTTAGGGTTTAGCGGGGTTAGTATTACCTGGACCCCCCAAAGTATGTAGAATAATGGCCTTTTGGGGCTATATTTAGGTGGTTTGGGCCATGATGTTACCTACTTTGGGGGTTTAGGTATTAGTGAATAAGGGAATATCATACCTATATGTAATCCGTATATAATTTGTGGTTTTTCCCTACTTACCCCCCCCCCCCTCCCTAGTAAGATTTTCCCATCTCGGTAGTCGAGGAGCTGAGGGTTCAGTGCTAAGCTTGGGTCGTGTGTGCACGCCCCCATGGAGGGCCTTTGTCGAGTGGTGCAGAAAACCTTTAAAAGCTGACATCTAAATTGTGAGCCCCTAAAAAATCCTGAACGGATCAACGACATCGCCCAACCCCATGCTCAAGGTACCCGCAACCCCGAAGATTGCAAGATTTGCAGATTTTGTTGAAACTTGGGCCCTCCAAATTCTTAGAGCCATATGATTCAGCATTTAGGGTTTAGGCCTCTTGTAGCTAATGCTGACAAGAGCAACAAATGTGGGGGTGGGGAGGACCAGCAAGATGTTTGGGTGAAATAAGTTATGTGTTTCATTGGCCGACCTAACACCTGCCATGTAGTTCCTTTAGGGGTACGTTAGCCAGGAACTGAAAACAGACCCCAGAGGAAACCGCACAGGAGCTTATCGTTCAAGCGGTATTGTCAGACTTCACAGCAGCATTCCTTCATTCCAGTGTCAACTACCGAAATCTCTTGAACACCTCTCCAGGTGTTTTGTGTCAAGCCCCCACCACCAACCCCCCCCCCACGGCAGTAATCCAGTAATTTGAGCCCTTTGGGACGGGACCGAGACTAAGCTTACCGGACAGGATTTTGTGTGTGCAACGTTGGTCTTCACAGAGCTGTGGCCGTGTTCTGATTCAAACATGTTTTTTGCCCCGGCTAGGGACCGTGAAACAGGCAGTGGAGGAATTCATTGAAAGGGACCTGGTTGGTTGGTTGCTTGTTTAGGGTTTAGGGCTTCGGGCCCGCGATGTCGAAGAACCTAGCGAACTTGACATGGGAACCTGTAGCTTGGCTAGCGCTCCTACGTGGAAGCCCGTGCAATGTAGGTAGGCTTTGGGGCTCCAAGCACTTGGTGTAGGGTTTGGGGTTTAAGTCTCATCTCTGCTTACAACCCTAAAGCCCAATACTCTCAACAATAGAACTGGGGACGCTCCGAGAATTGTCCAACTGCTTCAGCCCAAACCCCAACCCCCCAACCCCGAACCCTGGACCGTGAACACCCCATTTTAAGGGACCCCAAGTGTTGATATGTCCTATCAACCCTTTATGTCAAGGGAACCTATTAGGGCAAGTTAATCTAAGTCCTCAGCCCTCTGTAACCCCTATCTGAGGGCAACCCATAATCCTTCTAAAGCCATTGAATGTAGCCAACCCAAAGCCCTAAGCCCAAAAACCCTTAACCCCTAAACCTTAAACCCTAAACTCCTAAACCTTAAACCCTGAACTACTATTTCTAAAGCCCCAAACCCTTCATGCCAGGCAGCCGAGCAAGCCGCCACAGAGCCTGTCGCTGCCAAAGTTGAGGAAGAGGACACTTCGGCCCATTTTTTTTTTTGCGGCTTAATGGCTGACGGTCTGGACCTTGAAGTTTAGGGTTTAGGGTTTTGTTTCTTGGTCTTAATGATTTACGTTTCGAACTTTAAGGTTTAAGGGGGTGTGGTGCTGGAACTGCTACCTTTGTCATTACGACCACTGAGCTATCTCGGTCGTATTGCTGCAGCATTTCTTCTCCGTCTGGTTTACCTTCCACCCTGAAAACTCCCGCTGCTACTGTCTGATCTTCAGCTTCCTAAAGCATGAGGATAGCTCCAAAGCCTCAGGTCTCCTTAGCTATATGCTGCCAAGTATTCCTGAAGCAGCACATTCACCCATCAAAGCAACCATAAGTTAGGCGTTATGATGCGATTGTAGCTGTTCTTGGCACGAGGACTTTGAAAACCCCGACCCCCGCAATTATGACCTTGTAACTTGTAACTATCCTATAACTCCCAAAAAAAGGCCCCCTTTTTACAACTGCTGGGGGTTGCTTAACTACCTCTGATTAGGTGTTGGGGTAGCTAGAGCATAGCTCTCCACCTTGAGAACCCCCTTTGCAGCCCATGTGAGCTATATATGGTTCAAATTTTGGGTTGCGTAGGTGATTATCTAGGGGAGTATTATAAGGGTGTTTAAGGGGGATATAAGGAGTTTAAACTATAGCTGATGTGTCAGGACGACGCCAGCAAGTCCATGAAGAAGAGCTCCCAGACCGGGGGAAAGGCAAGGTCAACGGTTGTGCCGGTAGCAATAGTAGTATGAATACTAGTAATCATAACAATAACAATAGTAATAGCAGTAGTGATACCATAAGGGTCCAAGTACCCAATAATCATATACTTACCCACAACCTGTACTATAATTACTATCACCCAAAACCCAATTACCTAAATATTGGGTACTTGGACCCTCTGGGATAATAACAGTAGTAATGATAGTAGTCATAGACGCAGCATTGAGGTTGCGATGCTGAGCTCTCTGTGCCTTGTCCCCCCCGTCTACTTAAGCAGGACTACACCCAAGATCCTGCATTGATTGTCGAGGTTTAGGGTTTGGGGGTTAAGGGTTTCTGGCTTAGGGTTGGAGATCCGGCTTTAGGGCCAGGAGGATCAGCTGCAAGCCTCCGATGAAACCGAGGAGGTTTGGAGGTTGTTTAGGCATTGGCGTCCTGCCTTCAAGAGTCCAGGGCATGTATTATCTATGAGGGTTTTCCCAAAATTGGTGACTTTTTCGGGTCCCTCTAATAAGGATTATAGTAGGGGGGGGGTCCGCACAAGGGTGCTATTTGGGCAAGCTACCATATAGTAATTGCATTGTAAGCTTTAGATTCTCAATGCTATATACATATATATATATATCGAAAATTATACACATCGATTTATACACACATGTATACATATATATATATATACAGATATATTCATTCAGGACCTAGGCTTTAGATTTTGGAAGTAAGACTAAGGAGGCCTCTGCTCGAAGACTTGTAGTGCTCGCTGTAGGGATAGGCACAGATGTTGTTCATACACCGAGCCCTGTATGACCCTACATGCGCTATTTCACTGTGCTTCTTAGGGTGTAGGTATGTGGGTTGTTCACTGTGCTTCTTAGGGTGTAGGTATGTGGGGTTATGCGGAATTTCGTCCACCGGCCGACAATGCCGAACGACGTGTTCGTTATGGAGCTTTCTCAAAACAGGGGCCTTGAGTATATGTGAGAATGTAGAGCACACAGGAATTCAAAGGGTTTCTTTCAGGATTCGGGTTAAGCCCAACCCTGAACCCTTAAACCCTCAGTTCTCAGTTCCTAAACCGCTAGGCAGGGTGGGGTAGTTGCTGCGGTTGCATAACCCTTGCCTTTGGTTACAACACTCAGCAAAGCGTGATGACGCAGCAGTCATCTCCAACAAGTAACCCAGAGGGTCCAAGTACCCAATATTTAGCTACTTGGGTTTGGGGTAATAGTGACTGTAGTGTAGGTTTTGGGTAAGTATATGATTATTGGGTACTTGGACCCTTAGGGTAAAAAATGCAGTAGGCAGCCACGCCAGCTATTTGACGACGATGATTTGAAGACCTTGCAGTCGTAAAAGTGCAATCATGAGCTGGTAGGCTGCCTCCTACATCGGATTCCGCGAGCGTAACTGTCAATTTTCCGTAATCTTCAACTGAGCCTTGCAAGGGCCTTGTTCACGGTGAGGTCGTAAGGGAGAGGGCAATATACCCCTAAGGGTCCAAGGACCCAAATAATTGTTCATAGGGTTTTAGAGCCCAAGTACTATGAATATTATACTATATGGGCCCTAAAACCCTATTATTTGGGTCCTTGGACCCTTAGGATGTGAGCAGGACTCCCAACCGCCCAACCCACGACAACTTGCAGCTCTACGCCTAAATGCTCAAGGGGTTTAGGGTCTATAGGGTGTAGGGTCTAAACCCAAATCCCCAAACCCCCAACCCTAAACCCTCTAAGATACCCCCACGTCATCAACCGTGCTGACTCCAAATAGGGCACACCCTAAACCCTGAAGGCAACCCCGAATCCTGTTGGTGCAAGGTCGCGGCTTTCATCAAGAAGGTGCTAAGCGAGGGGGGCGATAAGTCTTTCGATGAGGCAAGGCAACGCTTAGGGTTGAGGGCCTTACGATTTACGTATTGGTGCTTCGTAGGGGATAAGGGAAGAAGGGTATATACTCCCTATTTGATCCTTATAAAATATGTTCCATATTCCTTACTAGACCCTAGTAAGTTCAAGCTTCAAGTTTTTAGGGTTTAGAGTTGAGGGTTGGTGGGCTTATAGGATTTAGGGTTTAGGGTTTTTGGTTACATTTTTTTTGTCTTAGGCTTAGGGTGCCAGGGTTTTTAACATGTTGGGGGGTTTAAGGGAGTAGTGTGAATTGCGATGCAGCTAAGATTTCACCTAAGGTCCTAGTTCAAGACAGGTAGCCAACTTTTTTGGGGCGGGAGGGTAGCTGTTGGTTTGGGGTTCCATGTTCCCTAGCAAATGGGTCATATTCCGACAAAGCGGCCTGAATTGTTCGACTAACGGTTGAGCTACCTAAACCCCAAACTCTTTATTGGTTGCAAGTAACGGCGTCCCCTCGTTCGCAACTAGGTTGCAGCTACCACGCAGCCACTGCAACAGCGTTCTTTCTTCTCTTAGTTGGTACGATCATGCCTTGTGCCAGCCAAAGCTTTGTAGCATTCCCGACGTAAATTCAGATGTTTTTAGAAGCAAAGATGAGCCATGTATGGAACGATGCATGCCTGAACCCCAAAAGTATGACGAACAATGGCCTGTTTGGCTACATTTAGGAATTTGGGGCTATTATTGTACCTACTTCTGGGGTCCAGGCAACCCTTTTGGGGGTCACTGCTGAGGAGCCGGGGGCTGTTAAAGGGAGCCCCCACAAGCTGCCCTGTTCAGACCCAGACCCCTGGTGAATAAACCCCCCTCCCCTTAATAGAGATTCTATAATAGGGAATATCGGGATCGTGGAAAAGAAAATGGAAGTTACTCTTTAGTATTTAATAGGAATTATAATAGGGAATATAGGGCTAATTGAAAACAAAATGGAAGCTACTACGTAGTATATTGGGGGATATTTCATAGGGGTTATAGTAGGGATCCTACTATATTCAGGCGTGTTTGTTTTCATATCGTACGAGGAGCACGAGTCGGGTTCAGCTAACTATCCTTACCAGAAGCTATGACTGCTCACTGTTCTAGAAAGCTCCAAATCCCCAAGCCCATGTTCATTGCACACCAGAGTCCCCAAAATACGACAAAAGGTCCCGAAGCTGTGATGGCTCCTTCGTTGCAGTTGGAGTTAGAGGCTCTAAGCACATAATCAGCCGGGAAAATCTCATCCTTCCTACCGGAGTAACCAAAGTATATCCCCAAATGGTGAAGACACATGTACTATCGTGTCCCCTGAAAAATCCAAGCGCTCGCGAGGATACAACCAATGCTGCTGTTCGGGGAGGGTTGAAGCTTGAAACTCAAACCAGAAAGCAGTTCGCAAGTTGCAGAAGGACCTTCAAGCTACAGGGCCATGTTTCTTTCAGCTTTTCACAAAAATTAAGAAGATCTCGGTCAACAAGAGGGGCCATTCATGGCAGCATACACATTGACAACCCTGTGGCAGCATTACGCGCTCTGATGACACCTTCTTCTAGCCCCATGATTTGGTAGTGATTCAATCTCGTATCCAGAAGGACAGAGTCACTGTCACGAACAGCAATCACCAAGTGAGGGTTTCCGCAGAATCAGGGCCCGGCTCGGGATTCCCTATGCTCAGGGTTGGCAAAAAGTCCCTAAGGACGCAAATAGTAGGGTTTTAGGGACCAAAGACCATTAATATTATAGTAGTTGGGCCCTAAAACCCTATTATTTGGGTCCTTGGACCCTTAGGGAGTAGGGTCCAGATTGGCCCCCCCCAATTTGTGGAAAACTCCAAAGTCCCCGAGTAGCAGCCTTGTTTGCTGATGGCGCGTCTGGGGCTTTGCGCCGGGGCGGCCTTGGTGACAAAGCTTCACCAGGCAGAAAGTTTGCGCAGTTCCCCACACAGCTGCATGCCGTACCCTTACAGCCTACGATTCCTTCTATATACACATACACACCATATTCTCCAGAAACAGTTACCTGCGCAATCCACCAAGCGCATTTGTCCTCGCATTTTCTATGTTGAAACCTTACTGAAATGATTATGCCGGTTTAGGGTTTGGGTTTTTTGTTTATGGTTTGGGTGTAGGGTTTCCGGAGTTAAGTGTTCTTTGTTCTTGGGGTTAGGGCTTGTGTCATAATAGGGGTTGCGGGCTTTGGGAATCAGGGGTTTTGTTTTGAATTTAGGGATAAGGGTTGGCGGTCTGGGCGCTCTCCTTAAACCAGTGTCCAAAATCTCAGCATCCCCCTTCTTATCCCCTATTTAGCAGTCCCCTAGATAATCTCTCATATAGCCTCCTTTAAACAGTATGGACTATAGCTCATGTGTTTTACAGGCATCTGCTGCGTCAATAGCTAAAGCTGGTAGCTTTCCAGTCTGTGGGTGCAACCTACATTGCGCTCAAAATAGAACCCTTCAGCTTCCTGACGTCTTCATGTGAGCTATAATCTGAACTCCTTAAAGGTATAGGGGACTACTATAGGGGTTATTTAAGGAGGATTCTAGGAGTTTAGACTATGGCTCATGTGAGTTTAGGGTTTCGATTCATCATTTGGTGCGCTATATAAACCCTAAACCCTAAACCCTAGGGGCTTCTCAAAATCGTGATTCCCAACTGTGAAGTTGAGTTCCGTGCAATCAGGAACAGATGATGCAATGTGTGCTGTGCTGTATCTAGAGGACCTATTTTGTAACTACCATGAAGTACCCTAAGGGTCCAAGTACCCAAATAATAGGGTTTTATGGCTCAACTACCATTGATATTATAGTATTTGACCCAGGCAAGTTTCTACTTGGGTACTTGGACCCCTAAACCCTAAACCCTAGACCCTAAACCCTATAGACCCTAAATACCCAGAACATGATGTTCCGAGCGCTGGGAGGCTTCTTCGGTAAGCTGCACAGGGCAGCAACGCAAACCCGCAGCCAGTCTCAAAGGCCTTCCACAGAGGGTCCATGTACCCAATAATTTGGTCCCCTTACAGGGGGGATATAGGGTTTAGGGTTTAGGATTTGGGGTTTGGGATTTAGGGTTTAGGATTTAGGGTTTAGGATTCAGGGTTCAGGGTTCAAGTACCGAATAATTAGGTACTTGGGTTTAGGGCAATAGTAATTTTGGTACAGGTTTTGGGTAAGTATATGATTATTGGGTACTTGGACCCTTAGGGTTCCTCTTGCGACTAAGTGCGTGGGAGCGGCTTAGCGCTCTTGAATAACCCATCAAACCCTAAACCCGAAGCCCTATAAACCCTAGACCTCAAAACCTAAACGGAGTTTAGGGTTCGCGCAGCTCTGAGCCTAAGGAGAGCTTGTAGGATTTATGATATAGAGGTTTCCCACAATTAGGGGTGCCATAGTGTGGGTCCCTAGAAAGATTATTGTATTTTGGGGTTTACGTTGGGGTACCTTCATTTGGGGAAGCTACCTTACGGGCTTCTGGGGTTAGAGGGGGCTCAGAGCTCTGGATGTGGGTCATTGTCCGAGGCTTTGACTTATTGCTGGTTAGTAGGAAATAAGGCAACTCAAAAAATGCTCCTTATTTAGCCCCCAATATAACATATTCCCTTAATTCCCTACTAACCCTCGGTAAGTTGCTGTAGGTTTGAAACTTAAGTTTCTATGCGAAAGTCGTGTGTTGTTCTGCTCCTACCGGCGATGATACGGTGCGCGTGAAGAATGAAATTGACACGAAAGTTAGCGCTAGATGACCCATAGTGATAGACCTCGTATCCCCTTGATAACCCCTCTAGTAGTCCACTATATAATCCCCTATATAGACTATGGCGTACATAAAGGATGTTGAGGAAGCTTCAGTGTTCCATGCCTGTTTGAGGCGACTCTCCCTTCAGCCGGTCTTGCAGAATTGGGCATGTCTCCAGAGCCCAATATCCCTTGACTAAGGATAAATACGCTCAATCATACCAAGATCTCAAATATAGGTGGTTGTCAAAATTATGGCCCCTTTTTGGGTACCCCAAATATTAGCCGTATTATAATAGGGATCCAAAAAAGGGACCATAATTTTGACAACCACCCATATGATTGAAGGTATATTCCCTGGTTGACTGATATGATATGGGGTTTTCTGGGCCATAGAGGCTCCCCTAGATCTTGACTTTGACGACTTTGACAAAACCTCACATGACTGGCGGTGCATCTTGCTTCCCTACTGTAGCATAACATCCGTCTTTTTCCAGATAGCTTTGTGACCTGCCCCGACTCCAAATACGGTGGGGCTCAAAAACATGGCTCGATGCCGGTTCACCTTTTGACAGCGCCAGGAGCTGTGCAACCTTGTCAGATGCTCCGTACTTGGGGCATGAGCTTTGTGACGTCCTTCTTGTGTAGATGCTAAATCTAGGAGTCCCTTTTCTGTAGATACCATGGGATCAGACCCTGAATCTGGGCAGGTGTTACCATCCTATGTATCCTTACATTCACCTATTTTCTCCGCATTTCAGCCTGATAACCCCTTTCAAGGGGAAGGAACTCCCCCAAAAGGGCTTTTTTGTTGAAAATACCTTTGCCAGAAAGCTGCCAGGGACCTGCGATCGTAGCGATGTGTGCCACTTTGGCAAAGCAATGCTTCAGGGTGTAAGGTTTACCGGGACCCCAAACTACCCTGAAAGATCCTGAAAGAGGGTCTATGCAGGTCCCATTTGTGGCCACTTGGGCTATAATAGACTATAATATACCATAATATACGATAATATACCATAATATACTATAATATATTATACTATAATATAATAGTTTCCATTTTCTTGTCCATGATCCCTATATACTTGTAGAGAGAGTACTGGGCGAGTTTAGAGTTTGCTGTGCAGGTCGCTTTTTGGAAGCGGCCGTATGTGCTAGTTGACAATTTGGTTTTGTGTGGTCGATGATGACATTGACAGTAGTATGGTGCCGATGTGTACAAGGTCGGTGTGGGCTCGAAGGTCGGTGTGGGCTCGAAGTAGATGTCCTCCAACAGCTCATCTTTTGAAGTTCGGAGTTTGGGGCTCAGGGGCCTTAGCGTTCTTAGATGTGGGAATGCCTCTTCTGGCCTGGTAGTCAAGCTCAGGCCGCGGAGCATGCTCTTAGTTGCGACTTCACCGGAGGTTTAGGCCTCGGGGTTTATACTGCCAATCGGGGTCATAATCTTATGCATGATTGTGGTATCCTATACACGCGGGATGCTTTCCAGTGCAGCTTCACAACTGATCTCAGCTACTAAGACGGTTTTTTTCGTTCATCGTTAAACAGAATTGAAGCCGTCCCTTGCGCCCTAGCACACGTCTCGATGGACCCCAAACTTCCGAAACATAAACCATGCTGTATCATATATACCCTACACCCTAGAACCGTATACCTTGATCCTATTGCTCGAGCCCCGTCTCCTAGCACTGTGCCGTGGGGGGTGCGCGGTGGAGGTTGCCCGTGGGTCCCTTTAAGGATGAGACGTAGAAGCTTATGTACGTGGAGAGAGATACACATATCTATATAGCCCTATAATCCCTACCCATAGAACCTATTACAGTAGTTTCCATTTTCTTTTCCATTATCCCCCATATAACCCCAATATAACCCCAATATTACTCTAAACCATAGGTTTTGGGTTTTGTGCTTAGGTTTTTCCCTTTAAAGAGGGTCATTTTGTTGGGAGTTGGGACTGCGCTAAGGCTCGGAGCATATAGAAGAAAGTGTGATCTATAGTCTAAACAAGCACATTACGCCATGTTAGGGTTTCTGCCTTAAGCCTCATACATAGCCTGATTGCATATTAGTGCTTAAGGGGGAGCTGGGGTCATATAAGTACCTCTATAGGGGTATATACTGGGATTGCATGGGGATTATTCTAGGGATCCAGTCCCCCACTCTCCCTTCAGTACCAGTAAGAATTAGGGTGGGAGGGAGGGTTCCTGAAGGGCAGCTGGCAATCATCCTTGCGCGTACCGCTTTTTTGATTTGCCTTGGACCATCCCACAAGGAGCAAGAAATCTAACCCGAGCAACTCAGAGTGCAGAATCTGCGACTAGCGTTTGAGTACAGGAACTTCGAAGCCCCATAATGTATTTCATTAGGTTATGTTAGAGTATTGTGGTATAGTCTTTACGGGTTATGATAGTGTATTAGGTTATACTTGAAATTATTTTCTCTACTTAGTTTCTTTTATTATATCATATTATAGACTACTACATTATAATATATCATATCCTCCTTGAACAGAAAAGCCTCTCCCCCAGGCGCTACTTTGCGGCCCGCACGCGGCCCATTGAAGCTTCGTCGTGCTGCAGCTCTGCTGTGGAGGCGGCTGAGACAGTGTTTCTGCGTTAGGGTTGTAGGGTGTAGGGTTTAGGGTTTAGGGTTTAGGGTGTAGGGTTTAGGGTTTAGGGTGTAGGGTTGAGATTGTGGAGGAGCTTTTGCAAGCTTAGGAGATGGAGCTTTGCTTCATCATGAGGTAAGGAGTTACTGTAGGTTTTAAGGTTGAATTAGGGCTGAGTAGTGTTTAGGGCTTCGGGTTGCTGACAGCGTCCCGCGGCAACAGGGGCGCCTTCATAAATGGGAGGGACCCAACATTGACCCCAATCTACTACAATCTTCAGATGGCCCGGGACCCTCCAAAAACGGCACCAGACTTTTTTTGGAAACTCGCGCATGAAAACCGAATTGTTCACCCCTCAGAATCGAGGCTTCTCAATTTGATCGCTGCAAAGTGTGTCAGAGCGGTCCTTGCGATTAACATCTAAGCTCAACACAACACAGGGGTGCCTTGAAAGAGTTTGCCTTAGAAGCCCACATCTCAATCCTCCCAGGGGTTGCACGCCTTTGCTTTGGCGGAGGGCCATGTGCAGAATGGAGGCACGGCTCCTGCTGAGGGGATTCTAGTTGAAGTTAGTAAGTTCACCAGGCCTATAGTATGCGTTTACGTTTGGTACTTAGGGTGTACGGTACAGGTTCACAAAATTTTAGCAGCTCCCTGTGGCTAAACTTCATGTCCGTACCCAGAGCTGGCGGAGACCAGAAGTAGTGCTGCTGCACCAGTAAGGCAGCTCATAAGGTATTGTTCCCCTGCCCAGCCTTGTATAAGTTTGCCCAATTACAAGTAGTAGAATTTTGGCGTAAGGCATTCGCAGTCATCACGTCCCATGGGCATCCATGTAGGATCGAGAGAGGGCTTCCGGCTGAGGTAAAAATGTGCGTGAGAAAATTGTCTGTGTACTTGTGGAATATTCGTGTATAATTTTGAGTACTTGGAGCAAAAACCTTTCCCTGAGCTCTAACGGTTCCCGTGTACAGCATGCTAGAGACAAGATCTGCAAGGTCAAAAGTGCAAATAGTGCCAAAATGTAGGATGTGTCCAGATTCCCATCTAGGGTGCTCGGGCCACTCGCTATGTACATAGAAACTTCTTTGAGCCCTAAGTGTGAGCCGTGAAGGTTTCTGGAACCTTTGGGATAAACGATTTAGCTTCGGAGCTCCCAGAGTGCTTAGTATACCTTCAGCGAGGGACATGCCTAAGTCCTACTGGGATTTCTCATAAGTGTTAACGAATTACGGGGAATTGGGATTCCTGGGTTTCTTCTGATATAACTCTTTATGCGCTAGAGATTAGGTAGCCCAGAACATCTCATTTGAGTGGTATTCTCAATGGACATGCTTGAGTCCCCATAGACGGAGTGAGATTATTTCCTGGCTCAACCACCAAAACCCTCTTCACCTGTGCAGCTTGCATAGCGCCTATTACAAGCGCAGTTTCTATTCTGCCGTATTCAGCTGGTTACGAGGCCCTGGCCTTGCGCGGTAGACTTGGCAACTCTCTAACCATCTAAGTTGTGCTGACATGGAAACTCGTGACTGCGACCCTCAGGCTTCATGAGCGAAAGCCCGGAAAATCAAGCACTGATCTCACAAGCCTGAGATGGCAGCCACAAAGTCCAAACCCAAGTTCCAGACAAGCCTATAGCATTGCGGCTCACATGAGCTACTGTCAATGTTAGGGTTACCAAAGACCATGAGGGGTGGACGCAGGGGTCCCCTATGTTGTAGTTTAGTATAGTTGAGAATATCTTCCGTAAGAGGAACCCATGTCCATGAAGAATATGGGAAAGGATGACTGTAGCTCATATGGTACCTTCCCAAAACAAGGGGGCTCCACCAAATACTAAAACCCTTAATATAGGGACCCGTGCGTATGCCTTATAACCCTGACTCATGTGAAGTGCCATGTAGACCCAGCAACGAGTCCTCACGCGCCTGACAGGTCCCGCAGCTGCCATTGCCGCGAAGGCATCACGAGCTGTCGGGTCTGACCTGTAGCGGGGCCAGTAGGAAATTCCTGAAACTGTCTAAGTCTATACCTTATGCCTGCAGTGGGCCCTCAGGTCTATTTCATGTATAACATGAACAAAGTACGTACTCTGGGCTAGGGATTTAGATCCGCCATTGCAAGATGTGTTTGCATGATCCGACCTTCGAGCTGCGTGCTCCACATCTTGGTTACCCTAAACCCATGCAGTCTTGCTACCTGAGCCCTACCTAAACCCCCAAAGTAGGTAAAATAATGGCCCAAACCACCTAAATGTAGCCCAAAAGGCCATTATTCTACATACATTGGGGGTCCAGGTAAACCCTGTGCACGAAGGCGCTACCAATTCTGGCAGCACGGGCCTACGTCCAGGGCCTCGCAGAGGCAGAAGGGGACCAGGTAGGATATTTCTAAGGGTCCAAGTACCTAAGGTTATATGGGGATAATGGAGAAGAAAATGGAAACTACTATAATGGGTTACATAGGGTTATAATATTACCCAAAACCTAGACTATAATTACTATTACCCAAAACCCAAGTACCTCATAATTGGGTACTTGGACCCTCTGGGTAAAGGAAATCTCTGCCTCCCCGGGATCCCCAGTACATTGTAGTTCTTGGGGTCCTACTTGGAGGGTCATGGGGAGTTAGAAAGTAGGTTAATAATGGGGGTAATTAGGATTATTCTATGGGTTTTAGGGGTTATTAACCTACTTACTAAGTCCCCATGACTCTCCAAGTAGGGTATTGAGCATAAGATGGTGCAAGATTTTCCTCCGTCCACAGCAGTTGAAGGATTTGTCAGGGTTGTTGTCAAGATTCGCTTGCAGCCTCGAAACTCTAGCGAAGCCGCACGTATATCATATGAGCTATAGTTTGAACTCCCAGCATCCCCCTTAACACCCCCTTCAATATTCTCCTAGATAATCCCCCATAACACCCTTTAAGAAGTTTAGACTATAGCCCATATACTCCAACAGTCAGATTTCAGAAAACAGCACCACGAAATCTTCTCTCAAACGCCAGGAGGTTTGGGGGGGGCGAAAGGCTTACGGCCCTTCCCTGTCAACCTCTATACATATATATATATTTATTAATTTATTTATACAAGTGTACAACTGGCCCCTATCTTCAGAATCCCGCCCCGACTCCTGGCAGGTACCCCATTGGGCGCGGCCTGCTCCAGGTGGCGGGCAGCTGGAGGAAGCAGGGGTGACGCCAGCAAGAATGTATATGGCTTATAGAGCTTAGGGCTTAGGAATTATAGGACTTAGGGTTACAGTTTGGGGTGTACGGATTTTATTCCAATAATGGAGTATCAGATGGAACGTCAAATGGAAATTGTGGTTATGCATTGGGTTCATATGTGTTGTAGGTAGGTTGGGTGCTAGTTTCAACCAGGAAAGACCCTTGGGTTTCTAACCACTACCCTGTGAAGGGGCTCTCTAGGGCTTATGCAGAGGATAGTATAAGGAAGGCATAAGGTTTAGGTTTAGGGTATATAAATCCCCCCCCCTCAAACTAACATGGAACCCCACATAGCCCCCGTTTCAGCTTCCAGGCTAGTTTGGGGGCTTTAGGATCAGGTGATTAAGTAGATAGTAGTCCCCGTGTTAACATCCCAGCCAGTATAGCCCTACATGAGACTTGAATTCAGCCCTCCGACCCAGCAACGGGATGTGTAAAGAGGATTCAGGGAGCGAAAGGGTTCCTAGGGGCTGATTTATTTTTACTTGTTTGGCGTTTCTGGGTGGCGTCGGGGCGTCCTGGGCCCTCAAGCCTGGGTTGGGAGGGTGAGGGTTTTGGGTTTGGGTTTGGGGTTTTGGGTTTGGGGTTTAGGTATATTGGGATAATGGAAAAGAAAAAGGAAACTACTATATAGAGGTATTGAGGAGTCCACTCTACGTCCAAAAGCCCCGAAATAGATCAGGCCGCAAAAGAAGTCTGTTTGTTGATGAATTTGCAGGAAACGGAAGCTGCAGCTGTGGCGTGGGCAGAGGCCCAGTGCATTGGTTTTTCTTGTGGCATAGAAAGAACTTTGCAATGAGTCGGGCTTAGGAGCTTTGGGTATTGAGGTGTGGGGCACTTGTACGCGGTAGTCCCTTAAAGCGATCCGGCTTCTCAGCTAGGGCTCCTACATCATTGTTGTATCCGTAAAGTCTATGGCGTGTCCATGGTCTGAAGTTTAGGGTGATTACTTACTAAGACCAGATGCAGCGTTGTGGACAGTTCGCAACGCTCGTCGTTTAGCCTATCTTTGTTTCTTTCATGTGGGAACCCCAAGGCACACTTAAAATCCTTATCCCTTGTGCAGGTTTTGTGGCTTGCGTTGTGCAGAGCTCTAGGCAATAGGGTTATAGACTTGCTGCTTGCCGTTTATAAGCAGGCATTCAAGTGAAATGTGAAATGCACGGGTGAATCTACATTCGGGTATGCGTGGGGTGCAACCCAAGATAAAGGATATGCCATGGTGCGCCGGGGCTTCGTATTAGGCGATTCTAAGATTTCCGGCTCCCTGTTGGGGTTGCTTGCAAGAAGGACTTCGGGTTTAGGGTTTAGTGGTGGGCCCCTTGTTTTCCGAAACTGCCCTATGGCCATGTTTCGTTGTGGAATTACTTTGGCAAACGGGAAACAGAAAAAACGTTTGCCGTTGATGTGGGACGCTTGTGTGAATGTGTGTGAGCTTTGCGCGGTAGGTGGTATAACATCAAAACATTAAAGTGGACAGCTTGCAAACCTTAGTCAAAGCCTACCTGTCTCATGCGAGCCCTACAAACGGGAAAGGGATGGAAGGTTCGGTAGAACACCCCCTATAAAGAAACAACCGCTGTAGTCTAAAGACTGAGAGAACGCCGCAAGATCCTCCGTTTTCGCTGGTTTCCCATACTTCAGAGGGACTACTATCCAGTAATCCAGTAACGCCTGAACTCTCAACATGCGGAGGCCCTGACTGCTGCTTTCGTTGGCTGCGACGAGCGTCTCGGTGAGGCCTCGTGCAGAGATTCGGAGCTACACTCACCCGACAGTATTGTTGTTCTTAATCTACTTACGAAAACCCCCGGACCCTGCAAAGTAGGGATCTGCAGGGATCTCATAAGGACGCTGGGAGTCCTCAGTCCAAGGAGGCTATAGAAATCTGTTTACCAGTAGGGTGCCCTAGTAAAACGGCCAGGCTATCGAAGCCATAAGCATTTTTTACAGCAAACGCAAGGACGCCTTGAGCAATCCTAAACCCAAGAACGCTTAACTTCAAACCTGGACGTTCTCGCCCTGTATTTCTTCCGCCGAAACATTCACCACTTTAGCTAAGGACTCAAAAGGCAGGTCATAATCCAACCAAGTACTAGCAAAAACATAAGCACGAGACCTCCCTTATAGCCACATTCCGTCTACCCAGCAGATAAATCGGAGGAAAGCATGCGCCACATGCAGTCGCGACACTGCTGTCAACCCAAGTCCTGAACCTCAAAGTCGAAACCCTATACCGTAATATAACCCTCAGGGTTCAACGACCATCCAAGGACCCAAATAATAGGGTTTTAGGGCCCCAATACTATAATATTTAGGGTATTTTGGGCCCTACAATGCCCTACTATTTGGGTCCTTGGACCCTTAGGGTAAGCTACAAACACTTAGCATCCTGGAGTTGAAGTGAAGCGTCGTCAGGCTGACGCAACCCTGCCTCTGTCGAAAAGACCAACAGCCCGAACGGGTTTAGGGTTTAGGCTCTGCGAAGGAGCCATTGTCGGCTGTGCTATGCATTATCGCCAGGCCACCACTTTGGAGAAGTACAGCATGGAGTTGAAGGGGGCTTCCAGGTGTGAATGTGGAAGCAAGGTTTCAACATTTCGGACATCGTGATCAGTTTGGACGGGAAATCTGTTTAAGTGTTTGGCCTTCCGACTGGATAAGCCAGGGGCATCGAAAAGGATTTGCAAAGGCTTTCGAAAGCATTATAACAGGGAACAGATTTGCCTGCACTTCGGGACCGAACGAAACTTAGCCTACACCAAACTAACACGAAAAACTCCACATATTCTGGCAATGAAAACGGATAGTGTTGCGCCCTTGTTTGGCCTTCATGTTAGTTTGGAGCTCTCAGATGAGGTCAGATACGTTCCCCAAGCCCCAGGTAATGACCAGTGAAAGTTGTTTGCAGACATTGTTTTACAATCGCTACAACCCCTGTGTTATCCCAGTTTCCATTTCATTGGTCAGTTTGTTGTCCCTTTCTCCATTTGATTTAAAGTCCAAAATCTCCATTCAGAACCCTGCTTTGCATCTTGAATTGCCGTCTAAAGGGTTTAGGGTTTAGGGTTTATAATGGACTCGCATGATCCCGTCAACGGATTGCTCACATTGACGCAAATACATCTGTACGTGCGACCCGCTTGCACTCCCCCTAAGTCACCTGATATTGTGATACTTGTAATTCTAGGTTAAGTTGGGTTATAATTACGCTGAACCTCCAGGCAATGGTAGCCTCACTTGGGCGAACTTATATGAGCCATAATCTAAACTCCTTAAAGGGGGGTTATATAGGGGTTATATATGGGACTACTATAGGGGTTATTGAGGGGGATACTAGGAGTTTAGACCATAACCCCTATAATCCTGTCTATAATCCCAGTTTCCATTTCATTTTCCATTTTCTTTTCCATTTGATTCTCCATTATTAAGGGGGATACTAGGAGTTTAGACAGTAGCTCACACATTTTGATCTTGGGCGCCTACGTCTGCTCCAGGAGTGGGGTCTATGTCGGCAGCGTGGGCGTGGCTCGCTGTGTTGTAGGAACAGAGGCGGATGACGGCGACACAGTCTGGTGCGATGAGGCCGGAGATGGGATCAGCACTTTTGGGTCAGGGTGTTGATTCAGAAATCCGGTTTATTCCTGCAGAAGGCTTTCGATTGCATGTGGAGGTTTCTTAAACCCTGCAAACACTCCATAAACCCTGAACACTGAACCGTGTTGCTTGCAAAGCTTGAAAAGCAACAAAGGGTCCATGTATCTACGGATGTTTCATAGGTCCCGAAGTATATCGTATATCTATAGTCCACCTTAAGTAGATAGATTATGCAACTGCCCAATACCATAAGAAGATCACCACGTAATACATATTCTACCATATTCTACCTACTTAAGTGGGGCTCTAAGCATGGGCCCCTAATACGGGCACCTACCTGTTCCCTGAGCCTGACCATGGGTCCTTAATTGGGCTTGTGGGTATTTTAGGACCCTGTAGAAACCCCTTAACCCTAAACCCTTATAAGGGCCCTAAACCCTATAAGGGCCCATACTAGGGGCCCATTATTCAAACCTTGGGGTGAACTTGTGAAAGGTATCCGTTCCCCACAGCGCCCGCAACACTGCGGAGCTGGCTCGTCTGAAGGACACAGGCGACGACTTTGTTGCTATAGCGTGGAAGCCTGAATAGGCACAAATGCGATCCCGGCATCAGCGTTTACGTTCAATGTAGTGGATTTAGTTTGCTCTACTTAGATGCTCTCGCTGCTGCTGCTGCCGCCGCTCTTTCCGCCGTTGCTGCCGCTCTTCAACTTTTACTGTCGCAAATTACGTGCTGATCACGATTTCTAGTCGAATGGCAATTGAGAAATGCTTGCCAACTTCGCTGCAGGAAACCACTGGCTTTGACCCCTTAGCCCTCAGACACGCCACGTCATGCAACACTGGTCCATGAACCCTCAAGCTGGACCTCCCCTGGCTGGGTTGCTGTTAAGGAACTTAACTAAGTTACCATATTGGGGAAGCCTTATTGTTTTATTACATATACCCATTATGGTAACTTACTTTAAAGTCCCTCAACAGCAACCCAGCTGACGCAAGGTGTTGGGCCCCTTCCGCCAGTTCTTCGATTCCTAGGTGGCCAGACGCAGAAGGCTTCGCAGCCAGGCAGGGATATCTGGTTGAGGTGGTCGGAGGCTGTAAGTGTTTGAGGGTTTAGTTTTTTTTGGTTTTCTTTTAGTGATCTAGGATTTCGGGAATTTTCGCTACGCAAGCAGTAGAATCTTGAGCTGAAATACTATTGATGACTACTGCTTCAAAAAGGGACTAGGGAACGGGACCTTTTCCACGGGCAGCTTTGCTTCTACTTGTTTGTTTACAGGTTCCGGGAGAGATGAACATATCCCTGTCGGAGCCTAGTTGACTATATGGCTACCTAGACCCTCCACCTATCTTCTATTAGGGCCTAAGTACCCACTATTAGGGACCATATATCCCCAATTAAGGGTACTAGGAGGGTCTTGGTATATGATTTCTGCTACACAGGAGCCTACTATGAGGTACTTGTGAGCCCTCTAAGAATGAGGCCAGGGACGCTAGCACGCATGATGTGTGAAGGATCATTGGTTCCTATCTTGAACATATCCTGCTTGCCATGGGGCTTATTTGAATATGACAGGGATTGAATAAGGGCAGTCTGTCTTTGGCAACGGGGATTCGGAAAGCGATGCCGCCATGCTTCCTAAACTTGCCATCATATATTCACAGCACACTGCCTGAAAGCCTAGCCTGCCTTTCAAATGGAGACAACAGTGCCGTAGTCTACCACGTCATTGCGGCTAGGCCTCATCGCCATTCCCGACGTGGTCCGGGCACCGCCACCAGACTGCGTGAATTGGTGAACCCGAAATAAGGGAGGTTCTCCAAATTATTCCTGTGCAATCCCAGGCGGGTCCCGCAAGGTCCTTAGGGTTTAGGGTTTAGGGTTTAGGGATTTAGGGTTTAGGGTTTAGGGTCCAACATTATCCTAGATCCTCCAAGTATCCCAAATTAAGAAACCTTGGTGCTTCAAAGCACCGGGGAATCTACGCCCTATCATCCAAGATTCCCGCAACCCTACACACGCTAGACCCTCATGTACCTATCAGTGCTTGAGGAGGAGTGGCTCCATTACTAGAATCAGCTTTTGGGAAATGTATTCTAGTATAATGTAGTTAATGGGATTATAACAGGGATCCTGATATTTAGGCCCTTAAAAATCTACATTAGCTGTACAAGGGCTATGAGGAAATACTCCTGGAGTTGGTTTAGTTGCCTGCATAGACCGCGCAGACTATAATGCCGTGTCCTAAAGTATAGTCCCCTCAAGTAGATAGCATATGGCTTTGGGTATATTATAATAAGATCCCCATATAACCTATATTTTATCTATTTAAAGGGAAGTATAGCACCAAGAACCGCCAGCATGGCTTGGCCCATGCAACAAGCCGGTGTCTTCATCTTTGTGGGCACCCTGAACCCTAAAACCTAAACCCGCCTTCTGCCCCAAGGATTGCAATTCGTTGGGGATGTGAAGTGGTGCGAGATTGCCTGCAACCAGCATAGCAGCCCATCACATGTTAATACTTGTAGCAGTTCAAGGTTTTGACACCCCCTACAAGCTTGCAGTTACCCTACTCTAAACTAGCACCTAGCATGGCACCAGCAACAGGCCCCGTTGAAAAAGACAGCAGTTTTTGTGGGGATCTAGTTGCCCTTCGAATCCATCGGTCTCACAACCTCTATGCCCCCAAGCTTCGGAGCACATGCCTTGGCAGCACCCAGCTCAGGTAAGCGGCTCTAAAGTTGTAAGTTGAAGATCTCTCGCATTGAGGTCCATGTGGGAGTCCGTACGTGAACACACCCTGATAGCAACGATCCAAGACCTGAACTGGGTCAAATTCGGACATTGTGTGTTTTTGGGCTTCTATTCCACTACCACCCACTAAGGAGCATCAGGTCATGGCTTCTTAACATGGTAGCCCCGAAAGCAATCAGCTTAAAACTTTGACCCCAACTCCTCAACTTCTCGGGCTGAGGCAGCTACATGCCAAAGCCCTCTACCCGCTACCGATCACCCTGCGCCCGGAAACCTTAGCACAAACCACAAACCTGCTGTACTCCGAAGCCCAGAAGCCTAAACACCTAAGTCCCCCTACTGCCAGCTACATCTAGAAGCTTAAGCTCTACCACCCAGCCTCCCCGAGCTATAGCTATGAGCCCTGAACCCTAAACCCTTACCCCTAACACCCCGCTAGGAACCTTAAGTGCGAACCCTGAACCCTAAAGCTTTCTGAGGGGATCTTGGTAACCCCAACCCGCATGATTAGGACCCTAAGAGTATCCCTTTAGTTTCTTGCTCTGGTGGTGGGGGGTTAACACATCTTCTGTTACCATAACTTTTTACGTGCCAAACCGTTGTCGGTTTGTTTCCCTTTCGGTGATCCATTCTTCTTGGTTACCAAAATGCTCTTCTTATCCTTTCTGCTGGAAGTTCCTGGATCTTTCTCAAAATCTGATGTCAACATTCCTAAGAAACCACCGAAGTTGCAATTTTTGAGTGAATTTCCAAAGCCTGAGGCCCAGAATTTCTTAGAATTGTCCAATGCCTGAGGCATCCAGCTGAAGGTCGCGGCTTCGTGCTGCTGGGGACCTCCAACCTCTGGTCCCAGGCCGCTTGAAGGATTGCAGGATTTAGGGTCTTAGGGTGTAGGGATCAGGGTTTAGGTTTGGGATTAGGGTTTAGAGTATAGGGTTTTGGGCTTAGGGTGCAGGGATTAGGGTTCAGGGTTTACGGTTATAGGGTTTAGGGCTTTTGGTGTAGGGTTCAGCGGATGTAGGGGACAATGATTTCCAAATTTTCCCAATATAGTAGAACCAAAATGGAACATGAAATGAACACTAGGATAGTCTGCGCTTTGCATTTGTTCATGGCTCAGTAGTGATCATGCATGGTACATAGGATTTATGGTACCGGCAGTTTACAATCACAAGAAGGGAGCATTGCCGTGAATGTAGCGAGTTGTAACGATTATGTAACGTAGGAGCCTTAATTACCAACATCATTTTGAGCTCCTTGACTATAATACAGATAGAACCTAGGTCGGTAATATTGGTAATCATTCAGGCTCTACAGTGACGTTTATAGTCTTGTCCGGTGGTTATCAGATTATAGACTCTGCGCCCATCCTCTTTATACCCTAAATAGTGACCATAGACCCCTAATTAAAGTCTGAGAGGAGGGCCCTGGGGTATTGGAATTTCTAACAGTTACAGGACTTACTTATGGGGTTTTCTAGGCTCTATAGCTTGTGTGGGTGGTTCAGGGGTTAGCGGGGTCTAGGGTTTAGAGTACATCAAGCTACGCGACTATGTTTAGCTGAGGCTTAACCCTACCTGTCATGAAGGGAACCATGCGTAAACCCTAGAAACCGTGTAGGGACAGCCTAACAACAAGCAGTTATGCCGACCTATGAGCTCCCAAGCACGTCTGTTTGACCCTGGTAACTTCCCAGCATGACGGAGAACTGAAACAGGCTTCATAGATGGGTAATCAAGGCTTAAGCTTCTGAGGTTTGGGGGGTTTAGAGTTTAGGGTTGAGGAGGTTGACGAGGCGTGTCAGATATTGCCTTGTTTTGTTGTTGTAATTTGGCAGCGCGACAGCAAGGAAGCCATAGATTTCCAAATGCCCGAAGCCCATAAACCCCAAACGCTCAGAGCCCAAATCGTGCCAATGGGCTGCATTGAATGCGCTATACTGGCTAAGTAAGGGAGCTTGCCCATAACATTATCTTCCCATAAACCCCATATTCTATCCCCGATTCCCCAAGGGCAGCCCCATTTTGAGAAACACCCTAGGCCGACGTGGCTACACCGACATAGGTTGTGCCCTGGTTCGAGTTACTGTTGGCCACCAAAGATTACGAGAGCATTTTCTCTGACTTGTGGCACCGCCTTGCACCCCAAATATGTAGATACAAGTACGCAAGTAGAGCTTCGAACCGAGCTTCGAACCAAATTTCGAGTACTTCTGGGTAAGGCTTCGGTTTTCGGCCTAAGGCCCTCTACAAGTAGGGTCTAAACTCCTAGTATCCTCCTTAGTAACCCCTACTACAGGGCTTATTACTAGCGCCGCCTTCCCAAACGTCTTCGTACCAATTTGGCAGGGCCCCCGGCTGCCGGTGCAGTGGGCAGTACAAGCCTTCCGAGAAGGCTCCCTGGCAAGGGGAGTTTAGTGGGGGTGTTTAGTGGTTAGGGGTCAGGGGCTCAGGGTTTAGGGGTTTCGTGTTTAGGGTTTAAGGGTTTAGAGGGGTTTAGGGTTTGTGTGCTGTTTCGGCATTGATTCCTCCCAAGATTGAACACAAGCCCTCACCCTCAATGCTAAACATTATCTACAAAGAGGTTCTATGTATCTATCTATCTATTTATCTATCAGGCATATATATATATACACGTTACATATCTATCATATCTATACGTAATATATATGTACCAGGTACGCATTTAGTTTAAGGTAGGAGGGGAATGGACAACAATTCCCCTTCGCTAGGGAAACCATCCAAGCATATGAGGCTACTGCCTTTGTGGGGAATGCATGTAGCTTGAGCTAGTGGTCACGATTGTTGCTCGGTGGGGAGCAGAAGATGTCAACACCAGGACTTGCTGTACTTGTCATGATTTCTAAGTATGCATACCTAACCGTAAAACCTAAACCCTTAGTAGGGAATAAAGGGATGGGTTGTCAGGGATTATCCCGGGGCGTGCGATCTTATGCGTACTGTAGACCAGACCACAACGTAGGTTTTAGGGTTTCAGGTATAGGGTTTGGGCGAATAGACCCTTGTAAGACTTGCCTTGCCACATAGTGCGGTTCGGCAGTACTGTCAAGTGTGCTAATAGCCATATACCCAAAGAGCGCAGTCTATGCGTATTGAGGAAGATACCTTGAATCAACTAGGGTTCCTAAGCTGTTTTAAGGTAGTTTCCTTGAAGGTGTTCAATCTCCAAAAAACTTACATGTAAATTGCGTAAGCTCAGTTTCTGTTTGACGTTCCATGTTCTTCTCCATTTGACTATCCACTTAGAGTATGCCCGTTGAATAGTCTGCATTTGGCTCCCTAGGCATGTCACGACGCTTTGCGACTCTCCAAGAATCAGGTTTAGGGTTTAGGGACATCACCTGGCCCTACCACAAATGGTGCTTTTGTACAAGAAATACGACCAACACGGCTTCATTTTTCAAGCCCGCAACCCGAATCCTGAACGCTGAACCCCACATCCCATACCCTGAATCCTGCACCCCAAGCCCCAAAACCCTGAACCGCAAGCCTGAAGCTGAAACCTTCAGCTGGGGATTGTTTATCGAGGCCGATGCCCCGCTTCGGCGTGGCTGCGAGTCAGCAAGTTAAGATACAAAGCTCGGCTTCGGATTCAGGTTTAGGGTTTGCAGAATTTACGGGATTTATGGGGTTACAGGCTGTATACAAGGTGTGGGGTTCGGGTGCAGGGCTCAGAGTTTGGGATTGATGGTGCGGGGCTAGTGTTTGAGACCAGTGCCAAAAAAGACTTCCCCCAATGGCTTCAGCAACAGAGATGTGGCGTACACTTGGGCCCAGAAGAAGGGACCACTTCGTCAAGGAATTTCGGATCCTTTGGGAAGTGATTGCTGCATTGCTCCAATACTGCTTGAAGCACCGAAGCCTAGATAATTCCATGGTAAACTCATAAACTTGAAAACCTGGTCCCACAAAGTCGAAAGTTTCATCTGAGGTTTACTTCCTGGGGTTACTATGGGATAAGGGAAGATTCTCCCTACATAGCAGATTCACCCCTACATGATATATTCATAACCCCAGTAAGGTTAGGGCTTAGATTACTAACCCAGACCCCTGATTAATAAACCCCCCCCCTTTAACAGGGATTATAATAGGGATCCTAATATTTGGGCCTTAAAAGGAGGGGGGTTTATTAATCATGGGTCTACACCTTAAATCCTGAGCCCTAAACCCTAAACCCTATATAACCCCGTTATAGTAGTTTCCATTTTCTTTTCCATTATCCCAATATAACCCCAATATTAGGGTCTACATTACTCAGAATGGTCCATGGCTGTGGCCATAGCGCCCCAGAAGCTGAGTCTGGGGGGCCACCACCCGCGCGGTCAAGGGTTTAGGGCTTTGAAAGCCGAAGCAGTCTAGGGTCATCTGAGTAGTACTTTATTTGGGGATACTATGGTACCCAATATAGAGTAAGATTATATCCTCTTTTGGGGGTATAGTATTTTATATAAGGAATATTATCTTACTAGGTAGTTTCAAATCTATTCCCTCCGGGAGCAGAAAGCTCAGATGGTTACTCAAATGGTTTGAACTTGATGGTTCATGGGACTTCCCCCGCGATAATGTTTGACCATCTTTAATGTTGGGGGTCCCCCCCCCTTGGTTCATGGGACTTCCTAGGAACTCAGACTTTGGGTTGTGAACCCAGTTACAAGTAGAAACTCTCTTGAAGCTCCACGGAAGTCATCATCCCCAAACCGAATCGAATCCCTACAGTATATCCCCCAATCTGCTCCGAAACCTTGTTATACATGGGCCACAGACTGAAGTTAGGTTGGGGGGACGTGCAGGGATGCATGGGGGGGGGTTTAGGGGGGACCGTTAAGGACGAGACTAGAACCTTGGTCCAAGGCTCACATGAACCTCCAAAGAAATGATGAGGATCCGTGGATGCGGCATTGGAGATGACGTGGATGCAGCTGCCATGGCAGTAGCCTCAGTGGGTCACCGACCAGCTTTGGGGTTATGCCAGCTAACCCTAAATCATCTTAGACCCTAAAAAACTACTGGGTTGCTGCTGAGGAACTTGGTTTAAGTTGCTATCTTGGGGAAAACCATGTTAATTACTACAGGTACCCACTATGTTAACTTGATCTAAGTTCCTTAACAGCAACCCATGCCCTTTCCTCCAGGGCTGGCTTGTACTACAACAGTGCATTAGTGAGTCGTCTGTATAGGCCCGGCTTTGGGGATTCCATGTTGGGTTTTGGGGAGCGGTTTAGGGTTTAGGGTTTAGGGGCTTGTGGCCGATGACACCAGAACAATGCTGCCTTCGGCTATGGTAGCTTACGGCAGGTCGGGCTTCAACATATATGCCACAGGACGGAGGGTCGCTTACAGAAAGCATTACGCTAATCAAAAGAGATCCCTCCTTTTATCCGAGCCCCATCCGAAATTCCACGCTGGTGGATGTATGTGGTCTACCGGGTCGAGCTTTGACCAAACAGCTTTTGGCTGGAGGCTTCGGTGGGGCCAAGGGTTCCTGGTTTCGGGTTAGAATCTTACGATCAATATTGGTTCGCCCATATCATGGGATGTAGGCTTTTGGGTATAGGGCCAAATCAACTATAACCTGTAGACTGTACAGACAATGAATCTCAGCCGAGTTTTGCTGACTCGACCACCGATTCTCTTGGTATCCCTTAATTTCACTTGCTCAGGGCGTTGCTCTTCTTCTACCCACAACCAGTGCTGCCTCAAGAAGATTGCATGTCTAACTCTTCTTCAACCCTCCTCTGGCCTAAACCAAACAAGATTGGCTCAAAGGCCCTAAGCCCGAAAACCCTGGAACCGACCCCCGGTGTTTGGAATCCGTAAAGAGACCCTATTGCAGTGCCTCGTGATGAAGACATGAAGACATCCCAAAAAGGTAGCCTGAGTAAGAGGCCTAAAAATTATCAAGGTTAGCCCGGTAATGGAGAACCAACTGGAAAAGAACATGGACAATGAGACCCTTTCCACCTCATGTTCCATGTTCTTTCAATTTGGTTCTCCACTACTGGTACAGTAAACCCTATATACCCTGCAGAAAATGCTTTAGCTTGGGCCCTACATGATGTGACTCATAGTCTAAACTCCTGAAAGAGGATTACATAGTGGAGTATGTAGGGGAATATAATAGGCTCACTCAGGGGGATACCAGGAGTTTAGACTATGGCTCATGTAGTCCAGGTGCTGGTACTCCCGCCTGGCTTGTCCGAAGAGGACAAACCTTTCCTTTCGTGTTGTGGATATCCTAACTACCCCAGTAGTACCCTTTACCCCTTAATTTTGGGGTCTCCCTATGAAAGCTGAACAATTTAGACACAGGGTACCTGTATTGTTAAGGGGTGACTGGGGAACCTAGTGTGGGGGTGGAGCCACAAGTAATGAGTGAAATCGATCTGGGCAAGAAGCTTATCTTTGGGCTTATCTTTTCTAAATGAGCCGTATTCCAAGCGGATATATGATATGTTTAGCTAAATCAGCAGGAAAGAAAATGCAGGTTGTGCTTTACAATGAAGAGCGTGCTTGGGATACCACGGGACCCGTGGTTACAGGGCTTTGTCGTGGGGCAGAATTTATTTCGTTTCTTCACCGATGTAAAGCCCTTGAAGCAGATTTACTTACATCATGAGTCACAGTTCCTGATGACCATTCATTACCAACACCCAGAGAAACCTACTACACACGTAATCAGGAATCTGTCGAGTCTTTTTGCAGATATAACATACAGGTGTTGCATACAATCTTGTGCATGTGCTAATCGTCTTGGTGCGCAGGCGCCAACCATACTCCAAAGCAAAATGTCAGATCAGCTTACCGACGCCTAATCCTAGATCCTAGAGTCTAGAGGCCCCATGATGCATCCTTACCCAGACTCGAGTTTCCAACTCATTTTCCATTATCCCAATATATCCCCAATATACTATAGTAGTTTCCATTTTATTTGAGACGATTCCAATATAAAGGCTTGCAGGTTAATGTGCTTTTGCCGGTTGGGTACTGCCCCAACTTATTATGGTCCCTGTATGTTCACCCATGAATTGCTCTCGTCCGTGCGATAAGCATGCCAGAACACGTGCCCCTGATTTTGGGAACTTCACATGTGGTAGCAGTGCTGGTGAAAAAAATGCAAAAAGCATTCCAAAGTTGGAAATGCCCGAGCTGCTACATTTGTTACATTGGGGTTATATTGGGATAATGGAAAAGAAAGCGGAAACTACTATAATATATTGGTGGTATACTTCAAATGTGGACAACAACACAGCATGTACTTGAGGGCATAGTCCTTGCTGCAGGACAGCCCATTGCCAAAGCACGGAGATGTCAAATGACGCCGGCCTTGGAAGCAAAAAGCTTGAGCCTGGGGATTCTGCACTGAGTTCTCGCATCATTCGTCTGGAACGGAGACCTTTCCAGAGACTTCCTCAGCGATGACAATACTTGTTGTCCAGTTGACCAAGGCTCTTGACTTGAAAGGTTCGTGTAAGGCCCTGGTATGAGGACTAAAGAATCCCCCATTTGGGCTTTGTATGAGCGCTTAGTCTAGTCAAAGGGAAACGGGCCCATTGGTGTTTGCATTGGTCAAGTGCAGCGGGGTAGTTGTAGATGTGCATGGCCTTTGGAGCCTTCTTGTCAAAGGAACCCTTAGACACGTTTCACAGCTTTCGGCCATCGTCGTGTTCTTGAACCTAGGCAGACTAGAATATCCTCCATGTCCTTGTTCAACCGAGTCCTTGTACAGTCCTTGCACCACCCTTGAGTCAAAATAACGGCTTCGTGTTCTAAGGGTCTAAACCCTAAAGCCCTCAACCCCGGACCCTAAAAGATACTAACCCCGGACAGCCATGCGATGATTTCGATGTATCGACCTTAATGCGACTTCTCCTCAGGGTATAGGGCTTCCTGTAGGGAGATAAAAGGTTAACAAAACAAAGAGGTCTGCTTGAGATACCCTGTACTGGGTACTGTACCTTTACAAGGAATTTAGAACCATGAAAATTAGATGGACTTGTACATTAGGGTGCCTCATGCACCAGAGCGCAAGATTGTTCGGGAGGTCATGGAGAGCTACAAGCAGAAGCTTCGGGACATTGATGCAGGTGTCGCTGAGGCTTCTGAGCCTTGTGTGTTGAGGATGTAGCGCTTAAGCGCTCAAGGTGGAAGGTTGGTGGTGCTCAATCAACAGGAGGATGGTGGTAGCGCTTCTTGGTAGTGTCCCAAAAGAGGTGGACCCCAATATAGACCGTAAACTCTATAATACGTATTATGTGGACCCCCAAAAAGCCCTACTTCTGGGAAACCTTTATCTGGGAGATTTGCGAAACAGACTCGGATCTGATGGGCTCTGGAATTGGATTGGAATCGGATTCTTTAAAACTCTGGGCTTCACCACTGTGGGCTATTAGACCTTAAGGGTACCTTAATCTACCCTTATTTGGGTCCTAATAGGGAATTTTAGGGTCTAATAGCCCATAATGGCAGGGGTGTAGGGTTTGGCGTTAAAGTAGTTCGGGATGTGTCTCATGTATCAGGTTTGGGTAAAGATAGGGAGATCTCTTTATGCTTCGCCCGTTGCTTACTAAGTTTAAGGGCTAAGGGTGACTTAGGGTTCAAAGTTGAGGGTTTTGAGGGCCGCGATTGCATTTGCCCAAAATACATGTACCCCAAACTAAGGGGCCTTGTAAAACTAGATGGGCTTGTATTGTAGTGTAAGAGACGGTATGGAGACAGTGAATGGCTTCTGTTGCTGGAACTAGTTCTAGTACCCTAAGGGTCAACGGATCCAAACAACAGGGTTTTGGGGCCCAAATACCATTTATACTATAGTAATTGGGCCCCAAAACCCTGTTATTTCGGTCCTTGGACCCTTAGGGTATATTGACTTGCAGCCCGAGGGTTGCTGCCTGCACACTAGTATGCAGAACGATGCGCTATGAGTAGGGTCCTCAGGTCCAAAAAGTCCAAACCTCAAAACTTACATCGCCAAACCCAAAGAAAACCCAAGCTTGTTTCAATCTAGTACTGTCATTCAAGGCTGTTTAATGCCTGTGCTCCTAAAGAAACTCGCCTTTTCCCTTCAATCCGGGCCTCACCTAAAAAGGCATGTCCCGTTTCCAGTCTTGGTGTGGGTAGCCCATCGCCTGTCCTCCAACCTTCTATGATTACTGCGCATTATTACTACCATTATTATAACCATTATTAAAATTCAATTATAGCTGGTACCTATAGCATAGGTTTAGCCATATCAGTGGACATCGGAGGCTTCTAATTAGGTTGAAATCAGCTTAAGTCTCCAAGTATTCACCCTAAACCCTAAGCCCCAAAATCCTGAACCCCAGAACCCTAAACCGCAAACCCCAAAACCCCAAAGCCTAAACCCCAACACCCTAAACACCAAACCCCAAAACCCAAAACCGTAAAGCCCCAAAACCCTCAAAAACCCTAAACCCCTATGAGCCATAGTCTAAACTCCTTAATGAGGGGTTATATAGGGGATTATATAGGGGACTACTATAGGGGTTATTAAGGGGGATACTAGGAGTTTAGACAGTAGCTCCTATGGCCTACGGCTTTTGCCGCAAGGCAGCGGCCTTGGAGGAGGCTCTGGGCCAAGAGGCTCCAGTGTGGCTGTGGTTTATGAGCCCTAAGGGTCCAAGGACCCGAAGAATAGGGGATCCCTTTAAAGGGGTTACGGGAGGATATATAGGGACATATGGGGACTATACAAGGGCCCAAAGACCCCCAAAAATAGGGCTTGAGGGCCGAAATACCATTGATATAAATGGTATTTGGTGCCTAAAATCCTGGTATTTGGGTCCTTGAACCCTCAGGGTGACTACACAAAGACGGCATGTTAAAGGCTAAGGTTCAGGTAATGTCAGAGTTTCAGGTTCAGGGTCTAGAGGTTTCAAGTAGGGCTTTCTTATAGGTCAGCCTGTAAATGTTGTGCAAACACCATGGTACACTTCAGGAAGCAAGAGTTAGGAGAGGATCCTTTAGGGAGTTCGGGGTTTAGGGTTTAGGGTTTACCGGAGCATTACCCTGAGGGTCCACGGACCCAAATAACAGGGTTTCAGGGCCCAAATACCATTTATGTTATGTTAGTTGGGCCCTAAAACTCTGTTATTTCGGTCCTTGAGCCCTTAGGGTTACTAGATTCTCCGACGGCCGTATCTCACCACTTTCACGGGATGTCTTTCGACCTCTGAAGTTAAGGTTAGGAAGTGGAGAGTCCGCCTAGTACTGGCGTGGAGGACCAGCTGGGAAGGCTTAGGGAATAGGTTACCCCAACCCCCAGCAGAAGCATCCTGTTAGCTGCTAATTACGAGATTGACAGATGTCGTTGCATGACATGTTTGGGATTGCAGGCGTGATGTGACACTTCTGCTGTCATTGTAGTTCCAGTCCCTTTTCTGAGTACGTCAGGACCGCTAGAAGGTCATTTCACAATTCGAGATTTGAATTAGCACAGGGACTAGGGGCATAACTGCGTGAATGCCGTCAAGGGTGTGAGAATTTGCAGAGTCCAACAGCTTTAAACAACAAAGTAGCTTCCAATTTTTGTATGCGCTTTTCCATTCCCCTATACACCCTTATGTGGCCCCTTTGGGCATGGTGTTTAACATGTGTGCGTTTGTGCGGCAGGCAACTGCCGCAAAAAAGGAAGTTGACCAGGCTGGCCAGCTGCTACATAGGGGGAGGCGGAAGGCTAAATCACAAGGGTCCATTTTAAGGGGTCTCAAGGGATTACATAATTACGGGCATATAGGTTTAGGGGGGACTAACGGTGGAGCATCGAATGGAAAGCAGATGGATGGTGAAATGGACTCTGGGGTACTTACGGGTACGTGGAGAGCTCAGGGTTTTAGGGTTACATTGCATACCAATATTGCGCACCCCGCCGAACGCGGTCGTTTAGGGGTGTATAGAGGAATGGAAAAAGAAATGGAAACAACTTCATTATTTGGGGATAAGGCCTGATATTACCCCCCACCCCTAATGTAGATATGTCTCCCAATGTAAAGGGTCGCTCATGCAGAATATTTAGTATTATGGCTGTAAATTTGTTAGGGGGTTCAGAGTGGATTTGCCAGATGAATGTTGAGGACTAGGTAGGGACGACTGGCGGAAGCAATCCTTCACATAATTGTGGGTTCTTTGCTGGAGGCTTTGCAAGGATGGCATAAGGCAGGGTACATGTGAGCTATAGTCTGAACACCTAGTTATCCCCCTTAGTAATCCCTATAATACTTCCCCCTTGAGGGAGTTTAGACTACAGCACATATAACTCAGGGGTGAGGGCTCAGGGTTTCTCGAAACCTTGGTTTGGTTGCACAGTTTGGGCTTCAGGGGTCGAGGTCGCAGGTGTTTTCCGTCCAGCAGCGAGTCGCGTCTATTTAGGGTTTAGGGTTTAGAGTTTAGGGGTTTAGGGTTTAGGGGTTTAGGATTCAGGGTTCACCGGAGCTCTGCTCGCATAGAGTTTCGAGTTTAGGGGTCTAGGGTCAGCGAGGCGTCCCGCCCTCCGAGGATATGCAGCTCTTTTGAGAACATCAGGGGTGTCACAATGTTGGCCGTATTATCATGGACCCCAAAGGTGACCACAATTTTGACATCCTACCACATGGGTGGTTGTCAAAATTATGGGTCCCTTTTTGGGTACCCCTAAATATTAGGTGGCGTATTATAACAGGGATCCAAAAAGGGACCATATTTTGACAACCATCCACATAGCTCCCATCTTGTATGTGAAATCTTCAGGCAGAAGCCGTCAGACCATGTCGGATCTCAAACCTAAACCCCTTCCCTCGTTGTAGGGTTTATAGTCCTCCTTAAATAGATAGAATATGTGGGGTGGTATATGGGGATATAATATACCCAAAGCCATATTCTATCTCTATCTAGTCCACTTCAGAAACAGATGGAATATGGCAGGGTATATGGGGATCTTATTATAATATACCCCAAGCCATATTCTATCTCTTTCTAATGGGGACTCTAGGGGCTGAATTCATTCTGATTAACTTGGCAGCATATGCCCGACCGTTCCTAGAGCGTGTGAATATCTCAGCAGAATAAAAAGTCCTCACTGTAGATTCCGGAGGAATCACCAAGAATGGAGAACCAACTGGCAAAGAAAAGCCTGAGCAAGTACCCACATAATCCTGAGACCTAAACCCCTAAACCCTAAACCCCTAAACCCTAAACCTTTGGCCTGGGCTCCTAAACTGAAAGCTCTCCTGAGCCCAGATCTCCAGAGACACACAATTAAGTGTTTAGGGTTCAAAACCCTAAAAAGCCAAATACTCCTTTACCAGGGAATATATTCTAGATGATGCTCGGATCCCTAGTATGAAAGATAATTCCTAATTAAGGGATATTGGCGTTTCAGGGCGCTAAACCTTGTAATCCTTAACCCTAAACCGTAAATAAGGGATATTGGGCTTGTTGGGCCTGTAGCTAGGCATCAGAAGACATCAAGGAGCTGACTCAGCAGGCCAGTGTGGGCATTGCACATGGTCAAAATGCCATTGACTTTGGTGTTTGGGGGTGTAGGGGTGTTGGGGATTTAGGGTTTTGGGGTTTTGGGTTTGGTTTCTTTGGGCTTTGGGGTTTTTGGGTCGTGGGTTTAGGGCTGCTGAACCCCAATTACCGACGTTGTAGTAGTAATTACCCCCTAATTAGCAGGTGTAGTCCATTAAGCTGTAGGGGTTTGGGGGTTTGTGGGTATGGGGCTGAAGCGTAGGTACTGTTGCAACCGCAGCTACTCGGACTACCGACACTGCGCTACCACCATTTCTTGCACAGTTCGTACCGGCATGGTTGTTCTTATCTTCGGAGTTCCCGAGAAGGAATTCTTTCATCCCTTAGGTTGCCTGAATCTTCCCAATTCTTACTCAGACAGGCTGATTTAGGGTTCAGGGTTTAGGGTTAAGGGTTTAGGGTGGATATCCCTTAGCTAGGGAGTTCACCTCAAGTCAAATTCGGGGTCCTGGTATCATTCAGGGTAAAATCCCTAGCCCAAGGGTCTTTGGGGCTTTCTGTGTTCTACCCCCTTTTCTGATTAAAAATATGGTTTTAATAGGTAGCATATTCCCATATTCCCTATTAAGAACCCAGGTCTGGGTCATGATTGTGGTCTACCGTTTTTGGCATTCTTTGTTCCCCATAGAACACCTCGCCATGTCTAAGAGTATCCCCATCGGGAACAACGAACGGATCCTTACGCCCTGAAGCGAAACCAGCAGGAGCAGGCAGCTGTACAGGAGCTGGGACCTAAGCTTTCAAGATCTGAGTCAGGGAGGGAGATGAGTCTCTAATCTTCGGTATCTGAAACCTGACAGGGAATCTTAAATGTCATGCCGTGCAAGCCTAAAAGCCTTTAGCGAGGAATGTGAAGATAGAGTTTGCAAGACTATCTCCTAAAAGGCCGTTCAACTCTTCCTGGACCACATTTCATGTCTGAGATTTTACAGCTTTCTGCTTTCTGCTGTAGGGCTTGGGTTGGAGGTCTTTAGTTTGATTTAGGGTTTAGGCTTTAGGATTTCGGGCTTAACCCTAAACTCTAAGCCACGGGTCTAAGGTTTTGAACTTTGGGGATGCTCTTTCCTTCCTGGCCGCCAAGCGGTGTAGAGTTTAGTGTTTAGAGTTTTCTAGGCATTTTCAGAAAGTGGGTTGAACTCTCTTTGTTACCCATTTTTTTAGCATCTTTGGACCCCGAAATGGGGGTCTGCTAAGGAAAGTCACATGTGCAGGCTACTATTGGGGCCGAGCACTCAATCATCAGCAGCAAGCATTGGGAACTCCTGAGGCCCTTGAGACCCTCAAGGTTGAGGGTGTACGGATGTAGGGTATTGGGGTTCAGGGGAAACCCTCAAGCCTAAGAGTTAGTTTTCGAAATCCCCCAGCACTGAGGCTGGCTAGCATCCGTGCAAAGAAGCTGAAGGTCAGGGTTTAGGGTTTAGGGCTGGGGGTTTTAGGTTTCAAGGTAAAAGGTTTTGGGGGTTCAAGGATTTAGGGTTTTTAGGGTTTAGGGTTTGGCGTTTTGGGATTTTAGGTTTTAGGTGGGTGATGCGGTGGCAAGGTTGTTGATTAAGTGCACTTCACGGGCTCGGCTTAGAGATTAAGCTCTGCAGCTTCATGTGGGATTTTGCTTAGATGACAGTTCTCAAAAAAAAGGTGAGCAGCTAAGAACAACGGGTCCTGCAGTGTACTTGGAACCTGAGCAGTTTCAAGGTGGGTGGGCACCCTGGGATATTTGATATTTTCCTTAATGGCTTTAATAGGGGACCCTATATACTAATATTTTTCAAAGGGCTTTAGGGGCCAACCCAGCAAGGTACTGGGATCAAAGCCTGAGCTCATACAATTTGTTCCACAACAGACACTGGCCCTGATGCCTTGGAGAAGTACATGAGCTATAGTCTAAACTCCTTAAAGGGGGATTATATAGGGGGTTATATAGGGGACTACTATAGGGGTTATTAAGGGGGATACTAGGAGTTTAGACTATAGTACACATGGATCTGGAGTCTCCGTGTATGGGGGTACCCCAATTTGTAGACCCCCCAAGCATTATAAACCTTATCATAGGGACCCCCAAAGCAGTACCCTTAGTTTCTGGAAAGCTCCCCTGATCATCGTGGTGTCCTTTCTAGTGGGTATACGAGTGAATTTTTTTGGTACTTAAAAGGTCTTGATAAGTATGGTTAGGGTCCCTAAGCCCAAAACCCTAAACCAATTGCCGGCATCCTAGGCCCCGTGTTCAATGCAATGTCAATATGCGCATACTTCTTGCATGTACTCCGGATCTTGTAGTCCGGTTGAGGGTTAGGGCTCTGGTTGCTCAGGTTTCCGCGTCGTCGCGAGGCTCCAAATATCCCAATACTTGCTAGGCAGTTCTGCTTCTTGCATGCATGTAGGACCTCATTTGTGCACAAACTGTGTGGTAGCATATGTATATATATATACATACATATGTCTATGACCCTTGCCCTATATCTGAAACTCTACACTAAAAATCCTAGCCTTTCGGGTTCTAGTGCACCCCCTGTGGAAGCCGAATGAAACATTCAATCTCTCTGTGAGCCCTGTATGACCGCAATCTATCAATCTAGACCCTAATCTATTCTAATCCTTATCATAGGCACCCCCCCAAGCAGGGACCTTGATTTCGGGACAATCTGATGTACACTTATAAACCTCGAGCCCGAAACCGTATACGGGTGGTTGTCAAAATTATGGTCCCTTTTGGGTACCCTAAATACTAGGTGCCGTATTATAATGGGGACCCCAAAAGGAAACCCTAAACCCTAAACCCAAAGGACCATAGTTTTGACAACCACCCATATTCCTCGGCTGACAAGGGGTGTTCCTTCTTTCGCTCACTGTGAGGCAGCTCAAGTCACAGAAGAAAAGCGCAAGCAGCAGCAAGAGGCCCCTCCTGACGAGTGTTCAGTGTTTGAGGTCCTCCTACATTTTGTTGTTGGGTTTTAGGTTGGGTGCTGCCCCCCCTCAGTAACAGTCTATATTAGGGGTCCTATTAAGGGCTATATATAACCATACTATAATTATTATCCAACTGTTACTGAGGGGGGGCAGTACCCAAGTTTTTGGGTTTAGGGCTTAGGTTCGTCGAGGTCAGTTAGGTCATTAGAACTTGCGACCCTCAATTTATCCGACAGAGTTGAGGTCGCTGGCTTAGGACAGTCAACTTTGAACTATAGTTTGAGCTCCTACTTCTGTGGGGTGGGGTTTGAACCTAAACCCTAAACCCGTCAAGCCTGCAATCCTAAGAATTGAAACTCAACCTGTCCGCAAAGAAGCAGGGACGCCCAAAAAGGGCCCTACGAAGGCCTCTCTCATTAAAAAAAGGGGTTATACGGGCTATAGTCTGAACTCCTGAAGGGCTTTATATAGGGGATATCATATTTTTAGGGACATCAAATGGGATACTAGGACTATAGCTCATGTAAACCTCCGGTATAATCCCAGTTTCCTTGTCCATGTTCTTTTGCATTTGATTCTCCATCATTGGGGCTATATCCATTTATAAAACCCTAAACCCTAAACCCTTAGCTCACATGGGCTATATCCATGTGTGCTTGCAAGGGAGGGTAAACCTTAAACCCGAAATCCCGGCATCTGGCTTGGAGAGTTGTTGATGATAAGCCCCTGCAGGGCTCCGAGTTACGCAAATAGTATGTTACCGGGATGTGTAACTATGGGGTAGAAAGAACCCAGAACCCATCTTTTAGGTATACCCTAGGGTAGCCTCGGCCCTGCGGGTTTGCTTTCCAAGGGTTGAGGGTTTGCGTCTTTGGATTTAGGGTTTAGGATTTGGGCTTCCAGGGTTTCGGGCTTAGGGCCTAGGGCTTGGGTTTAGGGTTAAGAGTTTCATCCCTTCTTTGGGTCCCCATAATAAGGATTACGTTAGTTTGGGGTCCCTATTGAGGTCACCCTAAACCCTAAACCCTTATAGTAGATGGTCCCTGTGTCTATGTAAACCAAAAAATGTACCCGGAATCCAATCTCCTGTGGCTTTGCATTTTTGGTGCTGGACAAGTCCTTGTGTAAGACGTTTATCAAGTACCCTAAGGAGCGCCGGTGCCCAGAAATCCCCATTTCCCTTAATTAGTGAATATACCTAAAATCATGTTAGGGATCCTGGTATCATTTAAGGCATAATGCCTGATTAAGGGACATTGGTCTTTCTGGGTGCGCCACCCCTCAAAACTGCAAAAGCAGGAATACGACTACCATGTTGAGCTACTGCCAGTAGTAGCACAATTAAGGAACCCTTAGCAGTGCACATACGGGCCCCTCATGTAGTTTAGTATAGTCCCTAAATATAGTCGCTTACAATGAACCCACGTGAATCAAAATATGCAGGAAGTATTGGCTGTAGCTCATATAGCCCATAATAATGAAATTCCTATATAAGCCCTGGACTAAATTCGTAGTATATTCCTTAATAGGTCTCCCCCAAAACCTCATATGGTCCCCTATAAGTCCCCCCAACCTAAATTTAGTCCGTAGCTCATATCACCCCTATAATCCCTTTAAAGGCCGGCATTCTCTTCTATAGGGACTGTAACTCATCTGAAGCATGGTCTGGTCAGATCGAGAGCATGATCAAGATGGTGGAGGCCTGCAATCCCCTTATCCAGGGCCTGTGAAGGGCATGGGGAGACAGGGGGGACTAGGGAATCTGATGGGAACGTGAGGGCCGTATCCCGTAGGGTGGGATATACATTCCATCACCATTTTCCAGTTGATTCTCCATCATAGTAAGTTTCCAACTCTCAATCACAGAGCTGTTCCGGTCCTTGAGGTTTGGGGCCTGACAGAAATTTATCAGGTAGATTCCCAAAAGACTCTGACGGATGTTCTCCTGCACTGCAGAATCAGTACTGCACCAAATTACCTAGGGTTCTCTAAGGTTTCATGTGGTCGTTTCCTTGAATACGGGGACCCCAATATAGACCCCAAAATATCACAGTCCTTATTATAGGGACCCCCAACATGGTACTCCAACCCCCTAAAACCCTAAACCCTTTATATCCCCTATGTACCCCTATATAACCCCTTATAACCCCCTTTAAAGACACCCCTAATTTTGGGAAACGCCCATGTTTGTAGTCATTGGCGGAGTTGAAGGTCCCCTTTGGCCGGTTGCAGATGTTTAGGGTTTAGGGTTTAGCGTCTTCTTATTTTAGCACTTCGGAAGGTTCCATATAGCTATATCGTATATGCTTTGGCCCTAACTTGTTATATGAGAACGAACCCCTTGGGGCTCCGAGTACATACTTTATAACGCCATTCAACCTTTCAGGACATATCAGAACTATAAACGCACTGTCGACTGTGATTGTTCAGGACTTTCTCAAGCAAGTTCTCCTTAGCTCAGGAGTTTCCAGATCCACAAAATTTGATGCACGGCATGTTCCTAGGTCGACGGGGCATTGAGCCATACTAGGTTATACCCAGAACCTTACGAATTGCCCTTATTTCTGCGAGTTGAAGTCAGCCAGGGCCCACGGAGCGTACCACAGAAGGGATTTAAACGATCCGATACTTACTGGCTGTTAGGAGGGAATGGAGAGGCTGATCCATATGGAACGTATATGACCGCGCTCTAGTAAGCAGGAGTTTCCATTTTCAAGCCCAGTCCTTCATTCCCGATCACCAACCAGCCGGAAGAGCTTTCTTTAAGAGGTGCCCGGCGCTGCAGTCAAGGTAGCATGAACCCTAAACGAAGCCTAAACCCAAAAACACGACTTGGGGAATGCATCCAGCACAGCCAACGCCTTCACAAAGCTAATCATGTGGTCTGGGCTCGTCCCCACAAAAAAAGGAAAGACCCGAAGACGATCATGTGGCTCATAAAGGGTCTTAATTTCAGCGGTAGGGGTCACCAAAATGCTTTTGCTAAAGCAGAATAATGGATATACGAAAACAGGTTGGGGGTTGGACCTGACCGCATGGCTTAGGCCGAAGAGCCTGTGATTTTGGTGGTATATACCGAATGGAGGATTACATTCCCCAAACGAATGCCGAGCTTGCCAGCAGACGTCTCCTAAAGCACATTTGTTAGTTTCGCGTTCTGCGTCAATTTGGGGCGGGTCAGTTTGCAGTTTTTTGGAGCTCAGTCTTAGTCATGTGGCTGGTTATGGCAGTCGGGGGTGAGCAGCTGCACCGTGCATACACCTTGACCCTGCAACTAGCCCCCTCTTATGGCCCAAGTACCCACTATGAGGGGCCCCATAACCCCACTTCAGGGTACTTGTTTATGGACACGGGTCAGCTGAAACATGTGTCGAAGGGCTTGCGAAAACCCATGGGCTAGCAGAGGTCCCCTGTTTTGGGGCCCCTTGTATAATAGAGTCCCTCATATAAATAAATAGATATACATATATATATATACATATCTATATCTACCTATAGATATAGATACAGATATAGATATAGATATAGGTATAGATACAGAGGACCTTCATAAAAGGAACCGTAGTTTTCGACGACTCTCTATGTACACGTGAGTTTTTTTTTGTTATTGCTAGGGTTCCCTTTTACAAACCCAATATACGATGCTCCTTACTACTGGGGTCCCCAACCAAGAATCCTCTACATAGCTATACATACATATATATATATACATATGTATCTATGGTACCCCCCCTATGGACCTACCTTTTTATATTCCTTTATGTGCATATATATATATACTGCGTCCGACAGAACTTTCCTTTGCGAGGCTGATCCTTCTATTGCTCTGATACAGTACCCTATCGGGTTTATGGAAATCCTTAAACTGGGTCGGTCAGATTTGGACACATTTTAGTAGTGGTAGTTTACGTAGTATATTAAGACCCTATTAAGGAGGGTGAATACGTAGTATACCAAGACCCTATTAAGGAAGGTGAAATTCAAATTTCTAAGAGCCAAAAAAATCATGAAAAGAAAGTATCAGGACCTTTTCATAGGAACCCGTAGACCCCTCTGTGCGTTAGGTCATGCAGAAGACGAAGACGAGGGTAAAAGAGCTCGAGCGCGAGCTCCGAGCTCGGAAAAACAAATTTCAGGCTACGGGCTAAATTTAGGTCAGGGGGACCTATAGGGGACTATATACGTCAGCATTCACGGCCCCCCCCTTGCCCCCCCCCCCCTCCCACCCCCCCATGGTATGGTCCATGATATATCCATCATGTAAACTATGATGAACCTACCCACCCTCCCCTGTGGTCTGGGTTTGGTAGTTTAATCGAGAGGTTTAGATTACCACCCCCCCCGTGGTCCTATGGTCCTGTGGTGGGTTTGGTGGCTTATTTGAGAGGTTTAGGTTAAGCTTATAGAAGCTGATAGTGCTTCTAAAAAGGTTCCATGCGGTTTAAAGAAGGTTTGCACCTGGTTCATTAATTCAATAGCAAATGTTTAGAGGTCTCAAGAGGTTTTCTGAAGGGGTCTCTGGAAGCTTTCTGAAGGCTTGATAGAGTTTCCTACATTTCTTGTAGAGATAGATTGTTTCAAGAGGGCTTATGAAGGGTTTGTATAAATCTTAATAGAAGGCTTGCTGGGGGTTGTAGCTTTTGTAGACGGTTTGCAAAAGGTTAAAAAGCTTTTTGGAGGGTTCGTAGAGGCTTTATTGGTTTTTGAAGATTTCGTACAGTCTTTAGTGGAAGCTTATGAAGATACTCCCCGCGGTGGTCCTGTGGTCTCGGTCCGGTGGTGAGGGTTTATACAGTGAGGTTCTACGGAGAGTTCATGGTTCTGATAGGTTAGAGATATGGCTTATTCCCAGATGGGGACCATTCCATGGGGGGGATGGGGGGGGGGGGCTGAGAACGCGGAGCGCGGACGCATATACAGGGTTTTGGGGGACCTATTGAGGGATATACTACACATTCAGTCCAGGGCTCAAATCAAAGTGCGCATATCACCCTAAGGGTCCAAGGACCCAAATAACAGGGCTTTAGGTCCCCCCCAATATTATACTATCAAGGTATTTGGGCCCTAAAGCCCTATCATTTGGATCCTTGGACCCTTCGGGTTCCTAGACCCTCCGGGGCTAGAGGCGCGCAATAGTGGGACGTTAGGCCATCATGGAGGGTAGTAGGGGGTTTCAACTATCAGGGGTCCCTTCTTGGGGGCTCCCTCTATGAAGGAGCATGTTGCACCTACATGGTTTATCCCTGGGCCTTGGAGTAGCTGGGCCTTAAAGCAGGTAGATATGAACTCCTGGGGCCACGAGTATTTCCAATATGGCCGTATGGACCCCTAGAGAGATCTCAGGGATCACCATGGCTCAAGAGAGTTTACTGCGTGAAGCCAACTTGAAATTTCATGGGTTTTCTTTCATATAAGTGGGCTTGTAAATCCTATGGTAAAGCTGATGTCTTGTTTTAACTCCGCGTTTCTCCACCCGTGCAACTGCAGGTTCGTTTTGAGTTTGGGGTTTGGAGGCCCATGGGCTTAATTGAGGAACCTAGGATTTCAGTTTTGAAGGGGAGGGATGTTCTCAAGGTCATGGGCTCACTGTTCATGTGGGTATAGGGACCTGTCGGGACGTATATGGTATATAAGCTATAGCCTAACCTCCTAGTATCCCCCTTAATAACCCCTATAATGCTCCGACTACTGGATCTCCACAAGGCGGATCCTTGGTTTTTGAACCTGCCACCCATGTGAGGCCAGTCAAGGGGCATAGCTCGTTGGTGCAGCTACTAAGTTCCAGAAAAAGTCAAGTACAGCCTTGACACGTGAGCTTAGGGTTCATAGTGCAAATCCGCAGATGTTTGGTCCTTCTCGCAAGCTCCCAGCACAGCATCCTAATCTTGAACCCTGAAACCCGAAGCAACTGAACCCTAAATCAATCCCAACCAATTCCTAAACCCGGCGTACTATGGGTTTAGGGATTAGGGTATGCTGTTCCCACCTGCCTGCTAGTAGACCCTACACTTTGCCCTAAACCCTCAAACCCTATATCGAGTTCGACAGAAGATGTCATGACAATCAAAGCCCTACGCTCTAAACCCTAAAGCCCCTGATAGCCGAGCAAAGCTCACATAATGGCCTCAATTACTATACCCGAACGAGGGAAAATTATGTGGAACCCTCACTGCATTAGGAACTCCACCGTAGGGACCCATATACTCATGAACTTCGGGGAATTCACATTTGGGTGCCTCATTCTTCAAAAATGTAGGTATAACGTACGTTCTTGGGCTTTCAAGTAGGTAGATGGGAAACCCCTTGAGCCCTAAGTATGTACTACATACCAACATGGTCCTTTGAAAATATGTTAACCTCCGAGGCGCGAGCAAGCCACAGCCCTCCTGAAGGAATCAGAGCAGAAAAAGAAAGAGGCCATTCAGGCCGCGGAGCGGCGGAGCTTCGTTATGCTTACTTATAGTCATAACAGCAGTAACTGTCATGGTGGTGGTGATGATGATGGTGAGAGTAGAGCAAGAGCAAGAGTATGAGTAAGAGAGAGAGAGACAGAGAGAGTAAGAGTAATACCATTAGATAATAGGTAGTAATGGCAATGGTAATGCTAACAACAACGGTTTTTCAGGAACAATGAAGTCACAAATAACAATAGCGAATTTAAGTGTGTAACGGTGCGCTTGCAGTGCTGAGGCTACTAGAGGTCGGGCGTAGAGTGTGATTCTACCAGGGCTACAAGGATTTTGGGGCCCTACCCTTTGCTGGTTGCTAGTAGGGAAAGGAAGGATGGATCTCTACCGCAGTCCCGCATAATCCGCAAAGGTATGGCCACATCCATTTTCTTTTCAATTACACTATTCCCTAACAACAGCCAGCAAGTAAAACCAAGTAATTAAGCCAGAGTCAGTAGGCCTCGCAGAAGACTCAAGCCTACATCGAACATTGGCAAGGTAGGATCCCCCAAGCCTGTTCACGCTTGCAAGGGAACGGGGAAGTGGCTTCAGTTTAGGATTTAGGGTTTAGGGTCACGCCAGAAGACTTAATGTACTTGTCCCTTAGAACCAGTTCCCTCATTTCCAAACAAGCATGAGTGAGTAAGAGCACAGGCTACAAAGAAAGCCATTGCAGAAGTCAATGCAGCCAAAGGCCACGACCTGATTTTGATTCAGTCTTGGCGACAAAGATGACAAGATTATGGTTTAGGGTTTATAGTCCCCCCTAAGTAGATAGAATATGGTTTCGGGTATATTATACTAAGCTCCCCATATACCCCATATTCTATCTACTTAAGGAGGATTACATCCAGGCGCTCCTATGCAGTTCCTTTCCGGGTAGAATATTAAGCCTTTACTTAAAAACATAAGAAACCCAACAAAGAACTACATAGGTACGTTTGGGTAGGGTGAGTCCGTAACAGATTTTCCAAATCGTCCGGATTTGCTATCTATTTTAGGCTCCGCATGACGGCCTACCAAGCGCAGCATTCCTGGACTGTTTAAAGGTCCCCTAAGGGTTCAAGGACCCGAATAACGGGGTTTTAGGGCCCCAATATTAAGATATTTAAAGTATTTGGGCCCTGAAACCCTAGTATTTGGGTCACCCTCCGGGATCTGTTTTCTGGCCTCGATGGGCTTTGTACAGGCTAAACCCTAAGCCCCAGCCCTTTGTTGGCAAATCCATGCGCGGTTTGAGGCCCCATAATCCGATGCAAGCAAATACATTGAGGTTGGTAGCTGCATGCATCGGGAGTTGGCAGCACCAGACGGCCATGCCAGATTTACATCATTGAGCACATACTTGCGCTTTTCAAAGCAAGGGTTAAGAAGCGGGTGCGGGATAGGTTCACCTCATCCATCTTCACGAGGCCCAAGACCCCTGAAGCCCAAACCCAAAGATCCTAAATCCTAAAGTCGTGCCACCCCGGCCCCAACCCCCTCCTGACCTGTCCCACCCAAGAGAATATCAACCCCTAAATCCCAAACCCTATCGCACGGGGCCTAGCAGTATTTGCTTATAGGCCTCGATGCTGTCTGCAGGCCAATCAAGGGGTGGCACGAAACAAGCGGCTGCGCTCTTAACCAGAGATTAGGACCCCGTTTAGAGTTTAGGGCTTGGGGTTCAGGGATTACTAGGTTTCAAGAATCAGGTCCTAGGGGTTCAAATTAATAGGATAGGGGACTAGGCTTTATAGGCTTATAGGGAGCTAGGAGTTAAGGTTGAGGGGCTTACGGCTTCGGTAGAAGGAGTTGGGACTAGAATTTCAGCATGGGGTTCAAAGGTTAGAGTTGCTTAGAGCGAAGGGTTTTGCGATCAGGGTTCTGGGCTTACGAAAAGTGACTAGAGTCAACGTCTGCTTGGAGGTTCATAGGGCTTGGGAACAATTCCGTAAGGGTCCAAGGACCCAAATAATAGGGTTTTAGGGTCCAAATACTATAATATTAATGGTATTTGGTCCCTAAAACCCTATTATTTGGGACCTTGGAGCCTTAGGGATTTACAGCTCTGGTTTTATCCTCTTTCCCAAAACAGGGGGACCCCAATGTAGACCCCAAAATACTATGGTCCTTGCTATGGGGACCCCGCAAAGTGGTACCCCTAATTGTGGGAAACCCCCAACTTGGGCCCCAACGTGAGACATCATCTCAAGAGAGCAAATTGCAAATCATGAAGGGACTGGATGTCAATGTTGGTCCCTTGGGGGGGGGGGTTTAGGGTTTAGGGTTTAGGGGGGATTACCATAGACATGTTTACGTACCTCTATGGGTCCAAGTACTCACCTAATAATCACGTACTTAATCAAAGCATGTACTACAATGACTATTGCCAAAATCCCAAGTACCAAATTATCGGGTCCTTGGACCCTCAGGGCATATATACATATACATACGCACACATGAGTCGTATTTTATTTGGGGATACTATGGTACCCATTATAGAGTAAGATTCTATCCTCCTTTTGGGGTATAGTATTTTATATAAGGAATAGAATCCTACTAGCTTTAACCACCAAAAAAAACACTACTCACATGAAAGTGCAATAGGCTAGGTCTATCTGGGGGCTCGACAGATGCCGTTGTTGTAAGATCCCTTGCTAACCCTTATGTCTCCCTACGAGCGCCTTAAAGGAACCCTCAGGGTCCAAGAACCCAAATGGTAGGGCTTTAGGGCCCCAATACCAATTAATGTTATAGTATTTGGGCCCTAAGGCCCTATTATTTGGGTCATTGACCCTTAGGGGAACTCGAGGCCAGCAACTAGTAACTGCAGCCACCCATCACCGAGCTTACGGTTTAGGGTCTACGGTAGGCCCCTAAAGACAATCAGGTTTAAGGGCTCGTTTAGGGTTTAGGGTACCCTAAGGCTCCATGTAGGTACTTTTTTATAGAAGTTAGGGCCCAATGTAAGGTTTCTTGATAGTCTTATAGCCCCAAGCATAGAACACTTGTCGAAAACAAAGTCGAAAAGTGGATGTCTTGGGTGAATGGTATTCGGAGGGGCAGGAAGAGTTCGTGACCGTACTTATAGCCCCTACGATAATAGCCCCTGTTGTTTTCAATGTTAACTTACCAGGACCAAGCCTAAACCCTACCCTAAACCTCTAAATCCTACACGTCCAAACATAAAACCCCTAAACCCTAAACCTCTGAACTCTGCACCCTAAGAAAAATTAAACCGCGGGTTCGACCAAGTCCGGGGCCTCTTCAACAGCTTCGCCTGCAGCGAAGCGCACGCCCACGCCCAAAAAGCGCGCGGCTCCTGAGTCTTGCCTGCAGAAACGCCCAAATGGTTATTAAAAGGGTTTTGGGTTTGTGGTTTCGGGTTGGGGGTAGGGTATTGGGGTTTAAGATTGTACGGTTGAAGGTTGAGGGTTTTGGGGTTGAGGGCTTCGGCTTAAAGCCGGCGCATGACATGGAAACAGGGTGTATTTATGGTAGGCGCTATGTCATGTCTCAGCCTGGCTGCTCACCCAGTGTGTGCCTGACAATCTTATAGGGCTGTAGGCTATATCATGAAAGGCCCTAAACCATTATTGTGTTTGATTGTGCGGAGACATCACCTCCTAGATTTTCCTTTGTTGACGTTTGGGTTCAGTTCGGGGTTTCCCATTTTTTGGGAGGGGTTGTGTCTAACAGGAAAAGTAGAACGTTACGGGCTACATTCATGATAGTGTCCTGGGTGTGGGTATGGCTATTTCTTACACCTGGGTTTCATAATTTACCTAGCCAGAAAAACAAAGAAGGGCTAGCTTTTCTGTTGAGCTTTTTCCGGTACTTCAGACCTACAGAAACCCTGGGTAGAAGCATCCGGAGCTTTGGCCTTATGGGTCCGAGTACCTAATGTGCACCTACCCCCCCCCTGAGATTACCTGTACTACAGCTATATACCATTTCCCAAATCCAGATACCTAATTGTTGGGTACGTGGACCATCAGGGTAGGAATGATCAGGGCTTCCATCGAAGGTGCAGATCGTACACGCAGCCTTTTCCTGAACGGTACGGGGATGCTAGTTTAAGGCTAAGGCAGTTGGTCAGGAAGAATGGAGAAGCCTGAACGTTTGCCAATATTGTTGCCTTCCCTAAGGGTCCCAGGACGCAGATAATAGGTTTTAGGGTCCAAATACCATTAATATTATAGTATTTGGTCCCTTGAACCCTATTATTTGGGTCCTTTGACCCTGAGGGCTTGTAATCCTTATCTACGTTTCAACGCCCCTACGCTGTGCTAAAAACCCTGAAAGCCCTGGGCTCTTAATAGCGTCGCCTTGCTTGCCATCGGCAACTTCACTCTGGGACTCTCGGGGGCCAGGGTTTAGGGTTTAGGGTTTGGGGTCTAGGGTCGCGCGAATACACAGAACATCTCGTTCACCTGTGGCTGCCTGCTGAGGGAGATCCGGGGTTACGACAACTAGCTGTTGGAAAGTGCATATAACCCTATATAACATGGGTAGATTCCATTTTGTTTTCCATTATCCCCTATATAACGCCTATATAGCCCTTTAATCCCTATAGTTTCTATATTCTTTTCCATCATCCCTATATAGCTAACCCCTAATGTTACCCCAATGGATCCCCTAAACCAAATGGGACGGGGTTGAGCAAGCAGAGTTAGCGACTTTAGTCTATGCCGTGTGTGCCTGCCTCTGACTGCTTATATTAAAGTTATATTGGGGTTATATAGGGGTTATACTATGTTATAATAGGGGATATATTGGGGTATGATTAGAGGGTTTCGGGTTTAGGGCTTCGGGTTGGGTATTCGGTCCTGAAGGCCATAACCGTCTAGCACTTTGGCATTTGACGCCCCGTGCTCCCTCTACTGCCCCCCGTAAGGCCTGAACAAGCCCTGAATAACCTTAGATTGTTGAAGCCTCATTCGGAGGTGCAGTTTAGCCTTGTGCTGGCTAGAGGGGTATGGAGGAATGAATCCCTGTAGTGGTGGCTATACCAGCTCTTACACTACCCTACGGCCTTTTCCTGCATTCCCTGCTCATAACCGACCACCAAACCCTAAAGCCTAGACCCTGAACCCTGGCCAGTATTCTAATATCTATGCTCTTTACATTTCCTTCAGCCCCTACTTGGAGGGTCAGGGGGACTTAGTAAGTATATTAATAATGGGGATAATTAGGGTTACTATATGGGTTATAGGGGTTATTAACCTACTTACTAAGTCCCCCTGACCCTCCAAGTAGAGTTTGGGCTATAAATTTGTTGTTTGGGATTTGGCATCTGATGGGTC